>VDFB02187454.1:0-14172 GCA_007258455.2 Sequoia sempervirens | reverse complement strand
AGTACCTTGGGATTGGACAAGATCTCCCCATAAAGGAGGTCCTTGTCCCCATGTGGGTGAGAGGACATGTGAAGAATTAAAAATTCCTCAAATATGCTCATGGGGAGATGGGAAAGAATAAAGAATAGGTGAAGGACATGTGGGGAGAAGTGAAGGAATTAAAAATTCCTTTTGGGTGCCTTGGGGGATTAAAAGGTGAATTAAAAATTCATATGGGGAAGTGGAGTGCCTTGTCCAAAAGGAGAAAGCCTTTAATAAGGTTGACTTAAGGACACATGCCATAAGTGGGAGGAGGATTAGGTTAGGCTAACCAAATGATTAAGGTTGTGCAAGTACTCAGTTAGATGGACTAATGACTCATTAGAAGAAAGTGGGAGATTATGGAGGATGTGACCCCACGATGATTGGCAGGCACATGCTAACCCTAGTTAATTAGAAGAAGATGAAGTAATTAAGATGGATTAAGGACCAACTTGCAAAAGTTGGAGGATGTGACTATGAGAGAGAAAAGAGGAATTAAAAAATGAATTTTAATTCCAAAAGGGGAATATGACTAAATTAAATAAAATGGTAAATTTATTTAATTTAGAGGAGGCAAAGGGGTAAAGTATTTATTAAATTAAATACTTTAGGACCCTTATGTAAGATGCAAGGTATTAATTAAACAAATGGTTTAATTAATATTGACAGAGGGGATGAGCAATTGGATAAATAAGGAGACGCGTTTGATCATATGGAAGTGATCAAATTGGACGTCTACAGATTGGTAATAATTTTTGAAGGACATTGATCTTGTTGATAGTCCTCATGAATGTGATGAAGACTTTTGTATTGTTGGTAGTCTTAATGAATGTACTATGACCTTGGATGAATACATGAAGATAGTGGTTAAGAAATGTGATTTACCTATTTGAAAGTGTGCTAAATCAAGTCTTAGTGATTGTGACTATTCTTTGCAATGAAGCTAAAGACCATGTGGTTTGTCATCATTAAGTTTAATTGTTTGTCCTCAATGAAGTCTTGTGACTATTCATAGTTCTCAATGAGTCTTATAAGTATGGATTTTCCATTTAAGAAAATATAAATTTTTTAAAGAGGAAAGTATAGATAAAGGACATCATTCATACAATAAAGGACATACATTTCATACTAATAACTATGACTATATTGTGAGCTAAGGGGAGTATTGTTGACTATACTATGGATCCTTATGAAAGACATTCATTAGGAAAATTAAAAATTTTAAGTCACAAATACCTTATGAGGACAATAAAGCTAAGGGTTAACTGGGATAATAAAATATCAATGATTAAGGTATGAGAGGAAATCAAGGGGTAGTTTTCCAAATGTTAGAGAAATAGAGGAAAACCACTACTAATTGAGGATAGTCATATTGTCATAATTCCAATAGGAAAGTCTAGTATGAGGAGAAACATTTTCATTATATTATTGCATAGTCAAAGATTCAAGGGAGGATAATATCCAAAGAGGATTGGGTTATAGTGAAAAAGGGCATATGATAGTCTACAACAAATGAAAATCAAGACAAATGATAGGGGGAGTCATATGTCAAAAGTTATAAGACTTTCAAAAGCATAAATAGAAAGATGTCTTGGAGGTTGTTGATAGTGTACAAGACCTCAAAAGAGCTTCAAATGCCCGACAATCACTTCATTGATGACAGTAATAGGACTATCAAGTAAGAAAGAAAATTCAAAGGATAGTTTGATAGTACAATGGTCTCCAATGATTTAACGATAGTCCATAGATTTCTCTTAGATATTAAATGCATGTAAGTGGTTGAAGATAACAATGCATAGAATAGTGAAACAATGATGAGTAAGGGTAGATATGGAAGGGAGATTGAGATGAAAGGCTTCCAAAAAAAGTTATTCATTACAAAGGGTAGAATTCAAGGGTAACAAAGCATTAAAGGTAAGAAGGTAGTCACTTCATCATAGATGATAATACAAGGTTCAATTTAAGCATAGTCAAATGATATAGGGCAGTCATTGAAGTGTCCTTAACTTCACATCAAACTCAAGACAATCATGACAAAGGGCAGTTTCAAACTTTAAAATGATAGTCCTTTGTGCCTTTTCATCACAAAATGATAGTTTTCAATCGTAAAGAAGACACTATCATCAAGATAAATCCATCTTAGATAGAAAAATTAATATGTGAAAGAGTTTGAGATTGAAAGGAAAGTGAAAATGACAAGTTCATTTAGCCAAAATATATGATGCATTGTAACTTAAAAGACTAATGAATTCTCTTGCACTAATCACTTTAAAGAACCTATTTATCTAAGTTCATGTAGTTTCAAGCATTATTATAGATTTTTACATAAAAATTACCAAAACTATCTAACATTATTTTACAACACCATTAATGAATAAAGGTTACTTGAGTGAAAGTTGTTTGAGGACAAGAATAGCAAAGTGTTGAGGTTGAAGGTCCACCAGTAAACTTTTTGACATCCAAAGCGTGTTATGAGATAGCCATTCATATAATGTTCAACTATTCACATGCAGTAATTATTTCTTTAATAGTAGTTTCATACCTGTGGATGCAATGTCATAAACATATACAGGTCCATAGGAATGGTGCACATATCATCTACATTATGAACCTGAATTTTCAACATATTCATTCTACTAATTTAGTTATTCTTACATTTAAAAATAGAATTTAATAAACAAAAATTAAATGAAATTGTTGAATTTTTCCCAATTTCAATGTGGAATTTTCATCCAACAAGCCATCTATCATAACCATCTACTCTATAGGTGATGTATGTTGTGTAGCTGCATCTCAAGCACTCTCACCATCATACCTACAAACAACACCGCAAGAGGCACAATGGTGGGTTGGAACTCTAGGCCTAGGAGTCTCACCCACATCAGGCTCTACTAGAGGCCTCACACACTGTACAATGCTCTGAGTGCGTGAGCTAATTGAGTCCAACATGTCCACCTTGATATTGTCCTTCACTACTAAAGGAACAATCACATGCTCCACCATGGGTTTGGCCAAGGTTCTTAATGCCAACTGCGGATTATGTCATGCACTCGGTCTATCATGTGTAGAGCCCCCACCTCTACCCTGAAAGTCTAAAATGTCAAAATAATTCAGTACCTTATAGAGGACAAACTCACAATAGAGTTTCCTCAAAAAATAGTGTGGTACCTCATAGTTATTTCATGGAGGTTGTTCAAAAACCATCCACCATCCACCACCACTCCTAAAACTTATTTTTAATTAATTCATGGTGGCACCAATGGATGGGGAACCTCCTACATGCATGTGATAGAGGTGCATTGGTTCTTGGGTCTGTAAAAAGGGAACACAAGTCAACTTTTCTATTCTTTTCTTTTTTCACATTTTCATAGGAAAGTCCACTTACATAAAATGATTTTAATTCACCTCTCTTATTTGACCAAAAATTAACTTTCTCACTCATTTCTCCTACATGTGATACAATCAATTTGAGTGATTCAATAATGCCTCTCCTATAAGGGTGGGTTGTAAAATGCTCATTTAATCTTCCAATCAATAGTTCAAGCTCTCTTTGTTGTTTTCAATTTGATTTAAAATATTTTCTTGGGTTCCTTGTGGATGCCTATGAACTGAGGGAGGGGTTTGAGGTTCTTCTTGTTTAGGAGGGTCTTCATGAGGGGGTGATTGTGAATTTTCAATGTTTGGAGGTGGAGATTTATTTCCTAGAAATTAAAACAAATTTTATTTAAAAAACCTATTTCAATCTACATTCTAATTCAAATTCAAAACTAAAATAATAGAAATACATAACTCTTTAATCTCTTCAACCTCTTTGACATCTTGGCAACATCCTTGTAAAAAATCACAAGAAAAATTTGATCTCCTTTTAGGGAGCATGAGTTGAAAGGGCACAAAATGAGGGCTAGGGTTGTAGGTTTGCAAAAAAAAAAGTTTCTAATGCCTATTTCGTTTAAACAACTTTGGCATTTGGCGAGCACCAAATTTTGTGCTCTCCAAATGCTAAAGTTGTTTGGCAAGCGCAAAATGCTTTATTTTAGGTTTTTTGCACAATGTGGCACCCTTTTTGTGTCACAAATTGGTGCACACACCCAAAATAATTATTTAAATGGGGCTATGAAAGAGGCCTTCTTATGAGTGAAATGAATGCAATATCAAGATAATAAAGTAGATATTCTAATTAGTTGGTAAATGTGTAAGGGTGGACTAGCTATACCTAAGAGAATTCAAGGACATGGAATTAAGTCACAAAATAATTGGTGGGATCATAATAACATTATTTACTTAAGTCATTTGTAAGAGTTAAAAGTCAATTAAAAATAAAACTCGACTAAGGGAGTCGATCAATAATAATGAGTAACTAATTAAATTATGTATTGTTCGTCAATCAATATAATCCCATCAAATACTGTTAGACCTTAGTAGTTGTGTTGTACAATGGTGCTTGTCGAGAGCATGTTAGGTTGTGAATCTATGTTTAAACAAAAAAATGGCGTTGTTTGTTTCAGATCTAGATTAAAATGTGGGCATGATAGCCAAATTGTAGTTAAACATCAGGTAAGTGCAAAAATATGGGGGACCAAAAAGTGGCCACACCACTTTTTGGCCGAGTATCCCACAATAGTGGGTTATAGTTTTTTGCCAAACTTGACATTGAACTGATTTTTTAAACTAAATCTTCACTTTTGGGCACCTATAGCTACTAAACTATGAGGAATTTGAAGATGATGCAAACTAGTGATTTGTGACATTTTGTTTGTAGAGTCTAAATATATATATTTAAATTTTTTTGGAATCAAATTGAATTTCTTTTTCCATCTCCTTCGAAAACTAGTTTTTAATAGTAAACACGATTTTTAAAGAGTGATGTTCACCGTATAACACATAATTTCTTTTCTATGAAGGATAAAATTCTATTTTTTTCAAATTTAGATTTGTAACTACAATATATAGCATGTTCATTGGGTTTAATAGTGTTTTATGGAATATTTTTTCTTAATTAAGTTTTGAAGTCAAACCAACTACAATTTTGACATAGGTGGACCATATAACACATAACTCTTTTTGTATGTATCAAAAATCAATTTTTATTTATTTTTGGATCAATGACATCAATACCTAGCATGTACATATTTTTTAGAATTTTTTTGGTAATCTACTATTTTCCATATGTGAAGAACGAAGAGCTTTATTTTCAGTGAAAAACCTATGTTTAATTAAACTAAAATAAATACATAATAAAACCAAAATATATTAAAATTATATTTGATGGATAGCTCATTTCGAGGACTATAATCCTCTAGTTGGGTCTATGAAGTTGATTCCATTTTCATCTTCAACTTGAGCTTTGAAAGGAAAATTTTTACAAAAAATTGCACATGGAGGGGGAGAAGGGCAAAAAGGGAAAACCCACTGGATCCCTTTGAGTGAAGGGGGGTTCACCCGAACCCCCCTTTTTCGCCCTTCTCCCCTTGATTTCATCAAGAAAATCCCACCAAAAGGGGGTTCAAGTGAACATGCCATCAAAAAGTGGTTCGCTCGAAGGGGGTGTTTGAGTGAAACCCTTAAAACCCTTTTTTTTAGTGTCCAAGAAATTTTTCTTGAAGAATGCAATTGTAACCCACTTATGTGGGATCACCTGGCCCTTTAGTAGGCATAAGACAGGGATGTTATAACTTGTATTGAGAATTATAATAGGGAGAGAGGGGAGAGTTAGAGAGAGGGGGGAAGGAAGGAGGGAGAAGTAGAGAGGAAAGGAGGGAGGGGGGGATAGGTAGAGAGGGGAGAGAAATAGAGACTGATACAAAGATAGATGAGATAGAGAGAAAAAGAGAGGGGGAGAGAGAGAGGGGGAGGGAAGTAGAGAGATGTAGGTAGAGAGGGATATGGTAGATAGGAGAAATAGTGATGGAAGGAGGTATGGAGAGAGAGGTAGAGAGGGGAGAGAGAGAGGTGAGATAGAGAGAAGTAGAGAGGGAGAGAGAGTGCGTGTGAGAGAGAAGCCTAAACCCTAAACCCTATATGTTAAACCATAAAATTTGATATTAATAATATAACACTAAAACATAAAAAAAAAATTAATCCCTAAACCCTCAATGCTCAACCCTCACTTATTAACTGTAAATCGTAAACCCTATATGCCACCCTAAAACATGACATTAATAATCTCACTAAAACCTAAAAATTAAATTTCATCCATAAACCCTTAATATTGAACCCCCCATCATAAACCCTCAACCCTAAACCATGAATAATTTTGAGAGAGAGAGGGATTGGGGAGATAAAGAGAATTAGAGAGGGAATGAGGGAGAGAGAGGTGGAAAGGGGAGAGAGATATGTGATATAAGGAGAAGAGGGAGAGAGAGGGGGGGAGAGAGGAAAGGAGGGAGGGAGGGAGAGGTAGAGAGGGGAGAGAGAGAGGTGAGATAGAGAGAAGAGATGGAGAGAGAGTGGGAGAGAGAAGTAGAGAGGGAAAGAGGGAGGGAGAGGTAGAGAGGGGAGAGAAAAAGGTAAGATAGAGAGTAGAGTGAGAACCCTATACCCTATACCATAAACCTTGAAATGTGACATTAATAATATAACACTAAAACATAAAAAAATAAATTTAATACCTAAACCCTCAACGCTCAACCCTCCATTATTTATAAACCATAAACCCTAAACCTTACATGTGCTAAAACCTAAAACTTGACATTAATAATTTAACACTAAAACCTAAAAAATTAATGTTAATACCTTAACCCTCAATGCTCAACCCTCCACCATCAACCCTAAAACATATATGGTAAACCCTAAAACTTGACATTAATAATTTAACACTAAAATCTAAAAACTTAAATTGCATCCCTGAAACCTTCAATATTGAACCCTCCATCATAAACCATCAATCTTAAACCATGAAAAATTTAGAGAGAGAGGAGGGGAGAGATGTTGGTGTGAATAAATGTCATGTACCTAGTTAATTCACTTACTAGGGAATTAGGGTACATATTCACATGTTAAGTTTACTTAGGTCCTAAGATTCTTTCTAAAAGACTTATTTGTCATGTCTAGATCTTATCTTTTTAACTTTTATGTCAAGTTAGTTGTCTCATGTCATAGGAATAAGAAACTTGTCATGATCTTGTCTAATCCTATGTCTCACCTTGTCTATATAACCAAGGGGTTCTTATACATTTTATATTAAGGAATTCTTGGATAATCAATTCAATTGCAGTGTTGAGCATTGCATATTGATCTCTTTGTGCATTCCATTTTGCCTTTAGATCTTGGGTGGAAATTTCCATAGCCAACTCTATCATGGTATCAAAGTAGGTTAGGTGCCTTTGGTTAGCCATTTTTTGAAAGATCTTGGTATATATTGAAAATTTGAGTATACTCTTCTCTTGCATCATATGATTATCTAGAGAATTAAAAAAACTTGATAGAAATACTAGATTTTGGGGGGTTCCTCTTTGTGGATTTGTACTGTACATTCAAATTGGAGCTTGTTGGTGCAAATATGAGCTCTCCATTGAGTTTCAAAGTGTTTGAGAAAGTCAAAATTTCCTTTTGTTTTGTCCAAATTAGACATATAGGTCAAATCTATGAGGGTTTGAAGTTGAAGAGTGGTTGCTAGATCTGAAGGTAGCTACAATTTTGGAGCATTTTGGGTCAAATATAGCCCTTCCATCATGTCCTGAAGGCCCAAGAACCCTAAGATCATTTGGAAAATAATCAAAATTAGACACTTTCACCTAGGGCTTGAGGAAAAAAATTCCCCTCCATCATTCATGTGACCATACGATCACACCATTTTTGTAGGTGTTAGAAAAATATTCATAAGTAGTATGAAAAAATTTGGTCACAGGCGAATCATTAATAATTTTTTATTACATTTTTTGGTTTTTATTATAAAGTCTTTCTAAAACTTTAATTAAAAATCAAAATAAAAATGAAATTATGCAGGTTCGTACTCTGCATAGTCCATAGACCGGTAGGGTACCTTGCATACCTCATGGATGTGGAAATGGGTGCCATACCGCGCCCCGACTCTACCACAACTCTCTATCTATAGCCATGGGCCCCATTCACTGGCCTAAATAAAACCAAAGAAGAAACAAAAAGAGTTGCTACAACATTTAAAACTCAGACACGTGAAATATACTGAATACACTGCATCCGATCCTCGACTACTAAATATCAAGCTTTCATCCCGGAATCATCCCTGGGCTTCCAACCATTTAATCAAATCTCATTATCCTAAGCACCTATAATATTCCTCTCAATTTAAATAAACTTATTTAATTAAGTCTCTCTTGTTAATTAAATCAATCCATCCGATCTAATTATCCCTATTTAATTAAATAATCAATTTATTTGATTAAATCTCTAAAGTCTATCCATTAAATTAAATAAATTAAAACCTTATTTGATTTAATCTAACACTATCTCTTTTAATTAAATAAATCAAAATCCTTATTGAATTAATCTCTTGTCACATTCCTCTCTTATTTGATTTAAATAATCCATAAATTTGAGTCAAATAGGTCACATCATCTAATCTCTCATTAAATTCACTAAACCTTGATTAATTTAATCTCTTATCATGTCCCATCCTCTAGATTTTAAAGTTGCACATGAAAAATAAATTTAATTCATTTATAAATCTCTATTTTCCCTACAAGGTATCTTTTGAATATTCTCCAAGTTTGAATTCAAAAAATTCCAAGTCAACATACATCCAACAAGGCAATAACTCCATCTTACATGTCCTTTTGCCTTGATCCAAGTGGCATTTATTGCATTTTCCTTCCCTCTGTGCAAGTCATTTCAACAAATTTGAATTTCAAATATTGGCATTTATTGGCACAAACCCCAAATCTTGCACATCCATCATCCATTCATAGCTTGACAAGTGGCATCATATCATTGGATGAATGTTAGTCCCACATTGCTCAAATTTGAACATTCATCCATCTTGGCATTCTATAAATAAAGAGCTCATATCCTCATTTTATCATCCACAAATTATGCAAAGTTACCATGCTCAAATATCTATCTAATTTCATCCATCACCATTGATTTCTTAGCTAGGTTTTGTAATATTAATCACATCAAATCGTTAATCTAATTCCCACATGGATCTTAAGTGTTTGCTATTCTAATTAGGATTGAATCTATATTTTCTTGTTTCCATTGTGTTCCTTCTATCATATTTTATTTCCCTAATTTGAGTTTTGTAAATGGATTTCATGGGGAATCTTTTTTCATGCTTGCAATCTCTAACTTAAGGTGTTTGTTCTCATTGTTTTGCAGGTATTTGGATTGGGGTTCACACATTTGGCGTTAGAAGGAGGGATTAATCTCATTTTCAATCACCTTTTCCTGTAAATTTCTGCATTTTTCCTTATAATACGTAAGGTACCCTAATTTAAGAGCTTTAGTGTCACTGCTTTTAGGAAAGGGCCAAATTCCCCCACATCAAACTGGCACTCCAATTCCCCATGGATCTTACAGGTTTGCTATTCCCACTAGGATTGAATCTATATTCTTGCTCTACTGTGTTCTTCATTGCCTTTATTTCCTATTCAAAGATTTGCTAATGGATTTCATGGGGAATCCTTGTTCTTACTTGCATATGATCTCCTAATATGTTTGTTTATTGTGTTTTGCAAGTATTTGGATTGGGGTTCTACATTTGGCCAGAGTGGAGTGGGTTTAATCTCATTTTCAATCACCTTTTCCTAAAATTCTCCCTGCATTTTGCTATATATACACGTAAAAAATTCCTAGCCTAAGAGCTTAGTGTCACCGCTTTAGCACCATCACTTTCATCATACTGAAACTCAAACTACCATGTTGGAGTCTCCCGCCTAAAAAATTGAATTTCTAACTATGCCGCTGACTATTCTCAATTCGGCAGACTTTGAAAAGAATCAAACTGCTGACACTGGTGCGCTGGCGCAGCTTTGAGCTTCACTCTTATCCTGATACAAAGTAACGCTTAATCGTGTTTACCAGAGCAATCACGAGAAATCATCAAACTCGACGCAGTTTCACTTAGGCTGTTTTAACCGGTAGGAGAAAGTTGAAATTAAATTTTAACACATGCTTTTTGATTAATGATCAATTTTTCTTCTGTTTTCTATTTTTTAATCTCTGTATTTTGTAGAATCTGACTGGTTTTTCTCTCTTGTAGGTTGGAATTGAAAATGAAAGGAGGAGAAGCATGAGGAGGATATTTTGCAAGATCAAAGTGTTTTTAAACACTTTAGTGTTTGTTTAACACTTTTAAGAAATTGCTATCACTTCTTTCTTAGGACACTAGTTTCGTTTGGGCTTTAAAAAGAACTTTTTCAATTTTTCTTCCAAGGGGTAAAACGAACATCAGGATCACAACATACTAGAGTTTGTTTTTTTGGTTAACAATTGAACAAAATGTCTATCATTTGTCCTTTGGTGCTTTAAAAAGAATTCATATTTGCTTTGAGGATCTAAAATGAACATGTGCTATCTTATCTTGTGAAGGCTTACTTGAACTAACCTCATTGAAAAAGGACGTATGCGCTTCTCTCGTGCTTTATAGCGATCTTGAGAATCAAAAGGCCTTTTTCATGATTTTAGGTTGAGAGAAACCAGTCACCTCCACACTTCATTTTGGGTTTAAGAATTGAACAAAATCTTGTGCGAGTGTGAGTGGGGAATTATTGCGTACATTCTCTCTCTTTGTTTCCAGCAAAGATTGATTGAGTTATGGATATTGTCTTTACTCACTTTTGTTTATCCTAGAGGGCCTGCCTTGGGGAAAAATTACTCACCCAATGGAACGACTCAATCGGTAACACTCTAAAGCCAAGAGTATTTCCAACTGGGATATAAATGTGGGTATTGGAGTAAACGCCAATATCACGCAGTTGATTCTAACAAGATGGATCTGAAAGGGGACTCCTGCCATATGGGTCAATCTCCATTAACGGAAAGTCCTTATTAAAACCTGTGTTCTAGAATTTTCCAAAATCCTTAATCTATTTGTTGGTGCAAGAATGATTGTTCTGAAGCCACCCCACACTTTTATGGTCTTTTAGTAGAAATGGAAAGCATGCCATGGGAGTTTCATGGGTGTTGATGCTTGGCTGCCTTGATTGACATTAATGAGCTGTGGAGGGGAGCTAGTGGGGTCAAGCATCTAACCATTCACTAAAGATAAGCATAGCTATACTTGTCCAAGTGGGAATCCAACAAATATTTTCTTGCACATCCATAGGGTTGTACTTATTCATGGTTTCAAAATTCTTTGCTTGTACGAAAACATCTTGAAAACAAACACTTAACATCTTCATCAAAATTTCAAACCCTTTTAGGAGACAAACAAAATTGACCCAATCCATATGTTATTGCTTTCCCTTGGGATTCACATCCTTAGAGGTTTCTAAACATTTGGATTACATCTCAATTTGTCTACTAAAGGTAAATGATAGGTAACCCTTGCCTGAGTCCATTGAATTTCCACATAACACATTTTGTGGGATTTGAAGAAATTAAGACATTGGACATCTTAGCTTGAAAAACCTAATCAAAGAAAGTGTTTTTGGTAAAATAAAGCCATTAAGAAAAGCTAAACAAAATGAACTCTCATATGTGATTGAAACCTCAAGAAGTCCAAATCCCAAAGCAAAGGTCATTGGTTCAAAATCCGAAAATGAATGTTCAAGTGAAATCACCTCTTGGTTACAAAGGTCTATAGAAGCATTGTATGCTCTTCAATACCTAGGTCTAGGCAAACAAAGTGTATTTTTTAGGTTCATCTTAGGATAAAAAAGAAATCAAAATCTTTTTCACCCATCATCAAAACAAAAATCATCTCACCATCACCTTTTGGAAAATCTTGAAATCATCCTTAATGCCAGGCTTTTTTGACAAAAAAAACAAAAATCATCAAATCCTTGAGACTAAATCCTTGAAAAATTTATCAAAATTATCTTTGGCTAAGTATGTGTAAATTCATCCTTTTGTATATGCTTATTCAAAATCATCTTGTTTAGCTTGGTATATGTAGATGCATCCTTTTGCATATGCTTGGTTAAACTATCATCTTGTTTGAATAGGTGTGGGTAGATGCATCCTTCTCCCTACATGTATTCAAATTATCATCCCTTGAGGAAATTTACCCTTTAGATAATCATCCAACATCTTAAGGTCTATTTGTTCAAAATCAACCAAAATCAACCAATCAAGGACAATCCCAAGGGAAAATCAAATCAAAAAATAAAAATCCAAAACATATCCGAAAGTCCCAAAAGCCTAGCATCCCCCTCAAGATTTTATCAAAAGACCAAAACATCCACATCATCCATCCCTTGCATCATCATCATATCACCTTTTGATCCTCAATATATCCTAAAACTTTCTACTTTGGGCATAAATCAAAGATCAATCCAAAGAATCAAGAGATTCATCTCCCCTATTCTTGAAAATTGATCCTTGTTTTATGGTTCAAACTAGATCTCAATACAAGAAGAGCATGGAGGCCAACAAAGAAACACCTGCTTCAAGTGATCTAAGCCAAAAAAATGCAGAATGAATCATGTTGAATCAAGCAATCCTTTGACCATCTCATCATCACAAAATCCACAAGAGGAAAACCAAGGAGAAGACCTCACTTTTGGGATGTCTCAAGATGAAATAACTGAAATGCTTCAAAATATGGAAAACCATAAGATCGTCAATATCATGATGAGGCTTAACCCTTCGCTATACATGCTTGAACTAGCAAAGCAAGGGGCCAAATTTCCTTTGGATTGTGACATGAGTACTATAGTGGAGACATCTTTTCCTCCAATCTCATCTACACCCCCATCCCAAAATATCACTCAAAACATTCCACAGATCACGACATCTTTTACTCCAACCCAACCCAATGTTAATAAGGGAAATGCATTTCTCAATGCTATTCAAACACACCCCCTTGTTAATAATCAAAACTTAGATGCAAATACCATCTTGGAAAAAAACATACTCGAAAACCCATTACATAAGAATGTTCCTCTCACTTTCCATCATGATCCATCATCATCATTTTTCCACGCAACACCTCAAACTTCTCTCCTCACAAACTTGCAAGAGGAGGGAGGTATGTTCAGACCAAGGGGCATTTTTGAGACCACAACATTTTCGCAAGAACACACACCCCTCACATTTCCACCTCTTCCACCATTTCCATCATCATCCACACCACTCCTTGGCTTAGGGCTTCCCCCTCTACCAACTATCAATCAAACCAACATCCCAAATATCAATCAAAGCATTATGCCAAATGCTCAAAACTCATCGTCGATATCGCAAAAACAGACAAAAAATGCACAAGCACTTGCAACATCATCAAACACCCCCCTAACATCACAAAGCATGGTCTCCCAAGGACCAAGCACATCAACATCACCATCCATCACTCAAATTACCAACATGACATCATTACTCACCACAAACGCCATTCTAAATCCACTACCACCCCCACCACCACCAACTTCCACCACATCAAGCCAATACAATGCGGCATTGCAAGCTACTTTTCAAAGGGGATTCCAACAAGTGCAAAAAAAAATCCATACAACTAGCCGCTAAACAAGCCGCTCAAGCTGCGCAAGCTTCCTAAGTAGCCCAAGCCACATTACAAGTGCAAAAAGCCACACATGCCCAAGCTTTATTGCAACAACAACAACAACAACAAGCCGCTGAAGCTATGTAAGCTGTTCAAGCAGCCCAAGCCGCATTGGAAGCACAAATTCTATTACAACAACAAGCGGAACAAGCACAAGGCCAAGCACAAATGGCACAAGAACAAGCCCAAGCACAAGTAGCACAAGCACAAGCCCAAGCACAAGTAGCGCAAGAACAAGCTCAAGCTTAGGCAAACACCCAATATCAAGCACAGCAAGCACAAGCACAAGTATAACTTCTTGCACAAAGACAAGCAGTGCAATTGCAAGCATATCAACAAGCAATAAAGCAATATCAAGAGTAGCAAGAAGCAACCCAATTGGTAGCCTAACAACAAGCATTGTTGGAACAACAACAAGCACAACAACAAGCACAAATCTTAGTGCAACAAAAACAAGATCAACAACAAGCATTGTTCATACAACATCAGGTGGAAGCCTACCTAGCTTGGTAGAA
>VDFB02187452.1:0-22185 GCA_007258455.2 Sequoia sempervirens | reverse complement strand
TGCCCAAAAGTCCTCCATGTGAGCCTTGTGCTTAAATTCTTCTCCTTGTACTGTTCCAATTATCCCCTTGGGATCAAAATTCTGCCTGCTGGTATAAAGAGTCAGCTTGTAAAACTTTAGCTCATTCTCAGCCTCCTTGGCTGCTTGCAAAGTCGGGCACTCCTCGAGTGAATTTCCTAGCACAATGGGAAAATGAAGACCTCCCTTCTTCTTACGCCTTATAATCTTGTCGTAGGCCACCAACTGCCTAGACAACTCAAGTAGGATCATCCTGTTAGTGGGGTACCTCGGCAGTTTATACACATAGGAATCATACCCTGGCAGCCTCAAGTAGGTAAATTTTGGGAATTGGATGAACCAACACCCGTATTCTTCGATCAACGCCTGTGCCTCCTCGGAGATCCTCTGCTGTAGCCTCTGCTGAAGTGTTCTCGTGATGTACATAGTAAAGGCGTCGTTCACTCTTTGGAAGTCACCAGTGTGAGTGAGATGTAGCTGCCTGCACGACTGGTGGATCTTAAACTGATTGTAGCCGCAGCCAATTGGCTCTTGGTACGCCAATCCCCTGTACTTGGTCATTCGAGCCAACATATAGATGACATATGAGCTCATATAAAATGTCTTCGTTCTTCTGAGGTCCCGGAACTGCTCATCGATGTTGTCACTTATCATTTTCGCCCAGTTCACTTGCTCGTTCCCCTCGAGTACTACACTGATGTACAAGAACATCCATGGCTCGAAAATGAAAGACTGTGGGCTACCATTGACCCTGCTGAGCAACATAATAATGTCGCAATATTCCTGCTTCAGCTCCTCTGATATTATTTGCTTCGGTAGCCTAGCAGCCGGTGGCTTTGGCTTGCGCATCCATGTGGTATTTATTCTCTTCATGCATTTCTCGAAGGTTGTGGCGTACATTTTATCCGCCTTGGCCTTGGACTTATACATCATGTTATCCGTGGCAAGGATTCCAAACGCCTCGCCAATCGCATCTGGAGCGAGATTAGCCATGATCAAACCACCAGGAGAGATGATAGTTCGATCCTCAGAATTATAGAAGTTGGCGCACTCCATTATCAGCTCAGGACAGCGGACCGCCGGTTGGAAGCCTGCTGCATTGTACAACCCACTCTTCACAATATTCTGTGCTGCCTCTGTTGGAAGGTTGCCATTTTGCCCGTACATTCGGCGTATGAACGTTTCAAGGTTGAAGGACCCGAGATTGGTATCCGTCAAATTGCCGTACTTTGAGGTGATCTTTGACTCAGGGACGAAGGATTTCTTCAGACCTTTGATGATCGCCTGCCTGGAGGCGTTAGCTTCGTTGTTAGCAGCCTTAGTTCCGGCCTTGCTAGTGCCAGCAGCGTCAGCCATCTGCAAAACGAAGGTGAATATTACTCCATCAACTTTTAAAAATAACAATTACGTGAGGCGGCTGGTGGTTGAGTTGGCTGCGAACATAAATACACGTTAGTAGCGTTAGCATTAAATTTTGACTTCTCAAGATTAAAACTTCAACCTCCAGCAACTCGCAGCCAGAATAAATAACTTAACTCCTCACGAGAGGTCTACTTTATCAATTTCAACTTCGAAAAAACGTGTTAAATCTCAGCAATATTCAAAACCAGCAATTTCGAATTAAAATCAGCAAGTTTACTGTAAATCACCAAGTTCGAAATCAACTCTTCGACAGTTATACATCAGCAACTTCGAAGAAAATAAATTCGAGAGTTCTTTAAACGTGCAAGTTCAAAATCAGCAAGCTTCGATAAATTAAAATCAGCTTTTCGAAGTTATAAAACAGCAACTTCGAAAAAGTAATCGAAAACTAACACTTCGAAATTATAAAACAGCAACTTCGAAGTCATTACAAATTAAACCCAATTCGATTTGACATGATTCAAACATTCAGCAACTTCAAACAACTTCGAAAAAATTAACGCTCAATCAACTTGGCATTCAAACAATCTCAGCATTTCAATTCTCAGCATAAATAAAGCATTTCAGCATTTCAACTTTCAACTTTAAAAGCATTTTGATTCTCAGCAAAATAAAAAGCTTCAGCAACTTCGAAGACATACCTCGATAACGTGAAGAAATTAAAAAGCTAAACCCTCTAACTTCGAAGCACTTCGCGATTTGCAAATTCGAATCTCAGCAACTCCAACAATCGAACTTTCAGCAACTTCAATCTCAAACTTCGAACTTTCAGCAACTTCTCGAATTAAATCTCACAACTCAGTTTGCCAGCACAAATCTCAACTTCGAATCTTGTGAGACGATAATGAAAACCTTCGAAGTTTTATAGCAAAAGGCTGGCGCTAATTTTAGCAGATGCCTTTTATTCCTTTCATCATGACTGACGCGTCTGCTAAATTTAAAAGGGAATATTCTCGTCGTCTGGCAGTTATTATGACAATTTGCTATTCGGGGAGATTCTTTCCTTGATTTAAATTTAAAATTCCCTCCCGACTGCCAGTTACCTCTAGTGATTTCGAGAAAATCATTTTTACATCGATTTGAAGTTACCTCGATTAAAATTTTAAAATGGCACTTTTAATTAATTAAAATTTTAATTTAATCGCCATTTTAATTTATTTCTTTCAACGCATTTAAAAATCGACATCGATTGTCAAAATTGGCTAGGCAAAATTTCATTTTCCGTCCGTAATCGACTTCCGAAACAAATTCCCCTCGTTAAATCGTCCGAAATATTAAAATTGCATGGGTCAAAATCGAAGGGGGAATTTAATAATTAAACTTAGGAAAATAATTAAATTAATTAATTAAATTTAATTTCTCTGTCTCGCTTAGAGAAATTTTAATTTCCTCCGATTGCCTTTCGATTTTTTCGTGCTGAGAAAAAAAATTCACGTGCTTTGAAGTCAAAATTTAAAATTTAATTAATTTGATTTTTATTATGTCAAACTTTTATGTTATTTTGCTTTTGAAGAATAAACTATTTTTAATTTTTATATTCTATTAAAAACTGTTTACCTTTCAAAGGTGGGCGCAAATACAAGGGTCAATACTTAGCCTTTCTCCTTAGGCGCATGTAATGGGTGGCACTTTCAATTTCAATGACTTAGACTTTCAAAACCTCAAGGGCGCATATGATGGGTCAAACATTCACTTCAAACGCCTTAGATTATTTATTTTATTTTAAACTCCTTTATAGACCCTGGCGCATCTTTATGCTTGAGCCTTCAATTTATAGCCAGCGCGTTGAACTTCAAATCAGAGGAGGGGCGCATATGGCATATGGAGGTTTTACTTTCTGCCAGGCGCATTTGGTCTTCTACTCCAAGCATTTTAACTTAGTCGTTTTCTTGTTTCCTCCTTGAGCTAGGCGCCTATGGAGGTTTACTCTTAGCTTGAGGCGCATTTGATGGGGTAAACTTTCAGCTCCAACACTTGAATATTTTGCAACGCCTTCCTTCTCCAACCAAGGCGCACTTTATGCTAGCAACTTCCAATTTCAAGACTGGGTGTATTCAACTTTCAAAGTTAACTCTTCACCTTCAACATTAGGCGCAAATGGATAGGTCAACATTCATTTTACATCTTAGGCGCATTTAATGCCTTGAACTTTTAATTTTAACTTGGGCGCATCTGGGACCCCCAGCTTTCAGTTTTGATACTTAGTCAAAATTTTGAGATCCAGGCGCATTTGGTGTCTTCAACTTTCAATTTTGCCGTTAGTTCTTCTTTCTAACACCCAGGGGCGCATTTCAGGTGTCCTACTTCCATTTTGCATCCTAGGCGCATTTGAGATAGGGAGGTTTCAATTTTGGCCTAGGCGCAAATCACCCTGGCTACGTTCAGTTTTTATTTGCCTTAGAAACTTTTTCATGTTATAACATCTCAATGACCTGGGGCGCAAACTACCCATCAAGCTTTCATTTTAAGCTTGGGCGCAAATAGTAGGGTCTCCGCTTAGTTTTAACACTTAGAAAAAAAAAAAAATTTCACCATTCCAATCTTCTTGGGCGCATTTGCTATGGTCAACTCTCAGTTTTTGGCATTTAGGCAAAAATTCTAAAATCTTCAAAGAGGGGCGCATATAGGAGGGTGAACTTCCATTTTGTTCTTGGGCGCATTTGCATGGTCCAACTTTTACCTTTTGCACTGAGGCGCATTTCACCTATCAAGGTTCCATTTTGGCACATGGGCGCATTCCACATGGTTAACATCCAATTTTGACTAGGGGGCGCATTTAGCATACTAAGCTTTCATTTTTGTCAAGAGGGGCGCTTTTGCAAGGGTCTACATTCAATTCCGACACTTAGAAAAATTTCATCATCCCAACCCTCTTGACCTTTAAGATTTGGCAAAGTGTTTCCCGACATTCTATTATTTCGCTTCAAATTTCTTTCAAAGTGAGCTTCCTCTTATCGCTGATTTTGAAAATTTCCATCCAATTATAAATTCTTTTATGCTCTGCTGATTTTATTGATTTCTGGTCAACCTTAACTCGCTTTGATTCTTTATTTTAGAAATTTTGAAATTTCCTCAAGCGCCGCGGATCGATTCCCCGACTCCCCGAAGCCCGGATTTTCACTTTGCTCTGAATTTTGACTGACTTGGTGCTGTCGATGCCCGATGTCTGTTTGTACTCACTATTTTTAGCAACCTGCTAAAAATAGAAACTGTCCAGAAAGTCTTCAAATTTTGCGTGTTGAATGCCCGAAACATGGTGATCATTGATCAGATGTCATGCGGATCTGCTTCTGCTCCGCTTCTTTGATTTTAGAAACCCTAATTGACTCGCTAAAAATAAAGTACTGCTTGATTCTTCAATCTCTGTAACTCTGTTTGCTTTGAAATTTGCGCCACGGACTTTTCATCACATGCTTGACTTGTGCTTGCTGAGATCTACTGCTGACCTGCCAATTATAGCTGCTGCTGAGGTGACTTACTATTTATAGTAAGTGTCCGTTTCTGAGACCTTCCTTGCTCCGTTTGCTTGGAAATTTGGACAGTGGGCCCATCGCTGGTGAACTTGCCCGTGTACGCTGACGCCGAGATCAACTTTCTATTTATAGCCTGCGCCGAGAATATCCCACTAAAAATAGCAAGTTCTCCGATTGCCTTCAAATTTTGCCAGCAGACTCTCAAAAGGATGCTGATCGTGATGGGTACTTCAGTTTTGAACATTCTGACCTTTGACTCCTCATTTTTAGCGCTGAAGCTCGAAACCCTAATTTTATGCATGTCGCTCAGATGAGCTCCGTTTGACGTCGTTTCAGTTGCATGATGATCAGCTTGCAGTTCTGAAGCGTCGAGCTGCTGCCCAAGTAATACCTGCTAAAAATAGAAAGCGGCCTGAAAAGGTGATCAACCAGCTGTCGGATGATCTTGCATGTCACACTGCCCGAAAAATCTTGAAAAACCCAGAAATACCCAGAAAAATCTTCAACATGCACGCACTGGCTAAAAATAGTAAGTTTCCGAAAAGTGGTCAGCTCCATTTGCATGCTACATCGTTGCAAAGCTCTTGGAAAACCCAGAAAGAAAATGCCGACATGCGCTGAAAATGTCTGCATGCAAACCCTAATATCAGCCTCCGAAGGCCGAATGCTGAAAGTCATCATCCTGCTTTGCATGTCACATCACTGCGAAGGTCTTGAAAAACCCACAAGGAATCTTCGGACATGCGTTGAAAAATTCTGCGTTTAAGCCCTGAAAATTGCCTCCGAATGCGGAACTGCTAAAAATAGCAGGTTGTCAGTTTCTGCTCAAAATTTGCCAAAAGTGAACTTGAAGTGCTCTGAGTGCAATGAAGTTGCCAAAATGTGAAAATCTTACAAAAATCAACCCTAAACTGACACTTACTAAAAATAGAATGATGGCAAAATTCAGTGAAAGTTCAGGGGTCGCTTGCTGAAAACATGGTAATAACCCTGCTAGGCTCAAAAGCCGACAAACCAACTCAATTTGATCTCAATATGACCTAAAAACGTGAAACCCTAATTTCAGACCGGTCGAACTTAGCGAGGTTTACCGACCGAAATGCGCAGTTTAACGTATTAATCCAGAGAGGAAAGACAAAAGCAGCCTGCGCTGACCGCATCGGAGCAAAATCTATGGTCCCCATTTTGATGGGCCATGAAAAGGTCACAACACCGGCGACTCCACTTGCGAAAACAACTTGAAGAACGGGACTGACAATCTTCCTCAAACCATCGTATACGTAAGCATTATCTTCCTACTCAAAGGGGAGAAGAATCCCATATTGATCGTAACACCTTCATCCGTAATCCCGAGTAAAAGTATTCGCTCCATCTTCTAAACTATCTCGGATTCCTGACCTAGCCATCGTAGTTATATAAATATACCTTCTACCCCCAAAGCATCCTCGACATTGCTCGGCCACAACAAGGCCCATAGCCCTAATTGTTTTGAAATGGCATACTCCATTTTACCCATCACAAATGTCAAAGCGTCCATAGTCCCCGGTTACTCGAAACTCCTTAAAACCAATTGATTTCATAATTACATCTTTCATTTTTCATTTTCATTTTGTTTTCTTTATTAATTCTTCTGCTATTTTCTTTTCTCCGTCTGATTTCTCCGTCAATTCCTTGATTGGCTGGCAGGCAGTGAAGCCTCCAATGGGTTCGAGAATTGTAGTGGCGCTGAAGCAAGACGTAAAATTTTCACCTGCTAAGGCCTTTCCCAAGAAACCAAAATGACTTAGAATGGAGATAGGTAAAGTATTTAGGATCTTCAGACTCATGTGTTGAGACACAATAACGGGTTAACCTCCCAAGACGAGTTTAATCCAAACCGGATGATGACAAGAGGAAAACAACCTTAGTCCTTTTTCGAAATTTTGCATATCCCAGCGGAAAGAAATCATATTGTGAAAGTTAAAACCATCATCGCCTCCTCCGCAACGGGAAACCCTAAAATTCTTGCCCATTCCAAACCAAAACCACTTGAGCGGACAACTCAAGGGAAACAACGCCAAACCAAAAACCCAGAGGGCAACAAACCAAAACCAAAACAAAGGAAAACCGAAAAGCAACGGAAAGCAAACCTAACCTAATATGTTACAAAGAAGGCTCTCAGAGAGAACCTAAGGCTGGAAATAATGTTTGAGGAATTGTCCATTGACGGGCAACGGGACATCCTCCCCTGTCAAGGTACGCAATCTGAATGCATTATCTCCGAGGATTTCAGAAATTTGATATGGCCCCAACCACAACTTGTCGAACTTGTCATGATCTCCTTTCTTCTCGTGGGCCTTGTCCCAGTATAAAACCAAGTCAGAAATCCTAAACGACTTGATTTTTGCTTGCTTATCGAACCATCTCTTTACTACTGCCTGGTGTTTTGCCAGATTCTCAAGAGCCTCATCTCTTTTCTCTTCCAAATGCATCAACTGAGATAATCTCGTCTGAACTTGATCCTCTCCTTCGAGATATTCCTGAATGAACTGGAGAGTGGGTATCCTTAATTGCACTGGAAAAACAGGGTCCTGTCCATAGACCAAATGGTAGGGAGACGTTCCCAAGGAACTCTTCGTTCTTATCCTGTCTGCCCAAAGAGCAAACCTCAACTGCGTGTGCCAATCTTTCGGGTTCTTGTCCAACAATTTCTTGATAGCATTTAGTAAATTCTTATTTGTGGACTCTGCCAGTCCGTTCCCCTGCGGGTAGTAGTTAGAAGAAAATTTCAGTGTTATTCCATACTCAAACGCCCAGTTTGAAAACTTTAGTGAAGAGAAGGCCGAGCCATTGTCGCTGACTAGGGCGTGAGGGCATCCAAATCTTGTAATGATGTTCTCCTCGAGGAACCTGATGACCACATCTGCTGTGCACTGCCTCAGAGCCTGAGCCTCTGTCCACTTGGTGCAATAATCTGTAGCTGTCAGAATATACCTATGTTGCCCTGATGACGGCGGATTAATCATGCCAATAAAATCTAATCCCCATTTTGCAAAAGGTCTCACTTCGATCACTGGCTGCAATGGCATGGCAGGATGTCTTCCTCTGTTCGCTGCTGTCTGGCAGATGTGACAAGCCTTTACATGCTCATATGTGTCTTTAAAGAGCGTGGGCCAATAGTATCCAGCCCTTAAAATCTGATGAGCCGTGGCCAGACTACCCCCATGTCCAGTCCCAAACTTCTCATGGAAATGCTCCATCAACTGCTTTGCTTCTTGTTGGCCTACACATCTTAAATAAATTCCTTCATAATTTCTCCTGTAGAGCACCGATCCTTGGAGCATAAACTTCTGACTTTTCATCCTCAAGGCTCTTCGTTGGACTGGATTCAGGTGGCGAGGACACCTATGATTCAGCAAGTAATAAACGGTGTCGTCGTACCACTCCCCTGGAGATACCTCTTCCAAAACATATGTTTGTTGTACTAACTCTGGACCCACCATGGCAATTGTCTGTGCTAAAGCTTGTCCTCGGACTAACTTCATGGGCTGTATCTCTATGTCGTATTCCTGCAAAGTGGCGACCCACTTGCCTCTTCTTTCTCCTAACTCATTTTGCATCAACAATGTTTTCACGGTAGCATCAGGAACAATTGCGTGGACTTTGCTTCTCAAAAGGTAGTGTCTGAATTTCTTCACAGCCTTCACCAAAGCGTATGCTTGTTTTTCAACACTGGGATATCTCAACTCAGCTTCTTTTAGTGGAGCACTCATAAAAGCAATTGGGTGCTCGTCCTTTTCCTCTGTTCTTTGTGTCAACACCGCTGCACAAGTATGCTCTGAAGCAAATGAATATAGATAAAAGGGTTTTGTATAATCTGGACTCACCAATACCGGAGCATCGACTATAGCTTGTTTAATCTCATCAAAAGCCTTCCTAGCTTGTGGGGTCCATTCAACCTTAGCATTCTTCTTTAGCATTTCATTCAGCGGCCTTACTATCTCCGCAAATCCGGTTATGAATTTTCTCACAAAATTAATTTTGCCGAAGAATGATCTTAATTCCTTTTGACTTCCGGGCAAGCCAATCCTGGAGATAGCCTCAATACGTTCAGGGTCAATTGAAATACCCTTCTCTGAGATGACATGACCCAACAATTTACCTTCTGTTACACCGAATAAACACTTCTTTGCATTCAAGGAGATACCGAATCTTCTGCATCTCTGAAAAATCTTCCTTAAATCTTCGACATGGTCTCCTCTTTTCTTCGAGAATACTGTCAAGTCATCCATGTAAATGATTATGCACTTCCCTACTAAATCTCGAAAAGCGATGTCCATAGCTCTTTGGAAAGTGGCTCCTGCGTTAATCAATCCAAAGGGCATTCTTCTGTAGGCAAAGGTTCCCCATTTTGTGGTGAACGCTGTCTTCAGTCTGTCTTCTTGTTCTACCATCACTTGGTTATATCCAGAATATCCGTCCAGGAAGGACATCATCTGTGAGCCGTTCACTACTTGCAGCACCTCGTCTAATGAGGGCAAAGGATAATTATCCTTTTCAGAGGCTTTATTCAAATTGCGGAAGTCTACGCATAATCTTATCTCTCCGTTCTTCTTTCTAACTGGAACGAGATTGGCGACCCACGTGGAGTGCCTTACTGGAAAGATGATCCTAGCCGATAGAAGCTTCTTGACCTCCTGGTAAATCAACGGTTCTAACAATGGATTCACCGGCCTCTGCCTCTGTCTGAATGGCCTGCTGCCTGGTTTTAATGGAATTGTGTGTGTAATCAATGATGTATCATATGTCTTTAAATCTTCATACCCCCAGGCTATTACCCCTGGAAATTCTTTCATCAGCTTCAGAATACCTTCTTTCTCTTTTGGTGTGCAAACTTTCCCAATGAAAACATTCTTTATTTGTTCTTCTGTCCCCAAATTAACAGCTTCACAATCATTGCCCTGGGTGCTCTGATTTCTACTCAATTTATCAGGATCAAACAGTCTTTCTAATTCAACCATTCCCCTTGGAATGACATTGGTCTTCAAATTGAGGATCCCTTCGGTATCAAATTCAGCTTCTTCAGTTTCCTCCTCATCAATGATCTGTGCCTCGAACACACCTGAGCATGTGAGAAAATCTAAGATTTGTTTATCATCGTCAAACACCTGAAAATTCTTTATGTTGTCCGGGATGGCTGGTGTTGAAACTAATTCTACTGTAAACTTCTTCAGTCCTTGCATGGCCAAAGGTTCAAGGGAACTAGCAGCTTGTGCAAGTGAATTTGCAACTGGATTCTTAGACCTATACACTTGCTTGATATTAAACGCATCAAAACTTTCTATTAAGTCCCATACTCTATTTCGGTAACGGCCCAACCTCTTATCGTGGCAAGCATACTGCTTTCTAACTTGGCGGACCACAATATCTGAGTCACCAAAGGCATGTACAATCTTGGCTCCCTTTTGAATGGCGAGGAGCAATCCATGAATTAAGGATTCATATTCAGTAACATTATTGGTGCATGCAAACTGAAGTCTATAAGCACCCAAATATGCTTCTCCAGTTGGGCTAATAAGTTCGAACCCTGCTCCATTGCCTTTCTTGGACTTTGATCCATCGAACCTCAAGGTCCATACTTGATTTTCTATGAGGGGGCTAGGGGACTGAGTATGTGTATCTTCCTTATTGCATACCTCTGAAACCCTTTCTTCTATTTTTGACTGAACTTTATCATCTTCTGCAATTTCTTCTATTAACACAGTGTTCCCTTCACTTGTCTTTTGATCTTCTTTCTGTATTGAAGCTTGCGAGACAAGTTTTTCAACTTGTTCAAGTGCCACTCTGCACATGGCGCAGGTGATCTCGGAGTGGAATGCCTCATGTATTCTACACCAATTCGGAAGTAGCAAATTTCTGATGGAGGCCTCCTTACCCAATTCTGTCTCTTGTTTTACACTATTCAAAACAAAATCTCTGAAATTTTCAAATGTCCCTCCACTTTCACTGTCACTTGCGTCACTTTCAATTAGGACTTCAGTGGAAGCGTTGGCGTCTTCTAGGATCTTTACTTCATTGAAACTTTGTAGCATCAAAATCTCTTGCTTGACTGGCCTATACGAGCCCAAATCTGTTTCTATAAACATTATTTCATTATCTTCACCGTACTCAGTGATCATCAGTTTAAGCCTTGGTGTACTTTCGACCTTGATTTGATTGGGGACTCCCTTCCACGGAAGCCACATGTGGGAAAAATCGGTTGCAATATACCCATTCAACTTTCTGGCCCAATCTCTGCTCAGTAACATACCATATCCATCAGGTATATCAACCACTGATATGTCTATGCAGCTTTGAATTCTAGGATCAGCTGATAACTGCATATGAATATTATTCAATTCACCGACAACTGGTACTTCCGTTTTGTCTAGCTGAGTGACCTTCTTAGTGGTCTGAAGTGGGACTACACCCAATCTTTGGCATACTTTTAGTGGCATCACATTGCTTGAGGCACCAGAATCAATCAAACAGTTGTGTAATAATTTCCCGAAAATTCTAATTGACACCAAGAAAGGGGCTGGTTCATCTTTCCCCTGATAGAAAACCACTGGTTTCTTCCTTTCCTCAATAGGAGTATTTTTCTTTTCAACCTTTCCATCTGATGGAGTTTGGCTTCTTTGATTAACCTTCTGACTCTGTGTTTGCTCTTGTTTGTGTTCTACAGGTAAATTGAATCGGACTTTCTTCTTATCTTCATTCTTTGGCTTCTCCGGTTCGCTCGAAGATCCCTGTGCCACTCCTACAAATCCTTGAGACTGATGTGGAGCCTCCCATGCGTTGAAAGGTGCATAAGGTACTTCCTCTACCATGTTTGTATTCTGTGCGGGACGGGATTGTGTGCTGACCGGAGGGTTCCTAGATGTACTAGGTGCCTCCTGAGAAGAGTTCTTTACAACAGGTGTTTCGTACAAACTTCCCAATATTGTATCCCTAACTTCAGAAATCTTCATCAATTCGTATAAAGGAAGACTCACTTTGATCTTCTTCACTTCATCCAACACATAAGAGCTTAACTTTTTCATATCATCCCTTGGAGTATTATCCTTTTGTGGACGTTGCATTACTTGAATAGGCTGATGAACAGCTTGTTGTCCATTTCTGTTTTGCATCATATTCTGCTGTCTATACTCTGGAGAATCCCTTGGTAGACTTGGATTGTTGTTTGCATTGGGATTTGGCGGGGTCGCGAAATTGTTCGGAGGGATTGAGGACGTCAAAGGTTCCTTTTGGTGGTAGCTCCTCTGATATACTTTAGGTGCGGCTCCTCCAGAAGTCTGAAAAGCTTGCACTTCTCTTTTCCCTTCTACCAAAACACTGTTGTTGAGAGGTGGGAAAACGTAGCTACCTCGATCATGATGTTCTTCTGAATAACCATCTTGAGCTCCCGAATATACTTGAGCCTCTGAATAAACTCGTGCTTCTTCAGCTTGATTATCTGGCGTCCCCACGGGACCATTTGCTGAAGCTGGCGGGAATCTGTGGTTAATGGATGGTGGCCAATAACTTTGGTACTCTGGATTAACTTCTTCTAGAATCAAAGCTTGGTCATATCTCTGGACTGGGACAATTTCATAACCAGTAGTTGGAGGATTTTCAGTACCCTCCGTACTCTTTACTTCTCTCTTAAAAATATCAGCAGCAACTTGGAATTCATGACATTGCAATTCTGAGTGCTGATTAGTATTGTGTAATCTACACCATCCCGACATGGCGGCTTCAGCTAAGAAAACTCTATCCGCGGGACGGTTCTCTGGAGGTGGCGGATTATCCAATGGTGAAGGAACACCTCCATTGTTGGGTCCTGTGTTCCAAGACCTCTTCTGATATCCCTGATTATTGTTACGATACCCATGGGTGTTATCGTGTCCATGTCCTTGATGGGCATCTTGATGATGGGGAGGATTGTTTTGATATCCTCGGTTGGCACCTGGATGTGCCTGATAGTTTCTCAGCATGGATTGCATTTGGTTATTCTGATTTCTGAGGTAGGTGACCTCAGATGACAGCCTTTTCATTTGTTCAACTAATTCTTTCATCTCATCTTTCTCTTCTTGAGTCCTCGTTTGTGGTACTGTATTCTGAAGATAAACTGGCTGTGTAGCTTGGGTCTGGGATAAAGGTACCCCAGGATGGAGAACCAACTGATTAGAGGGCGGTTGCATCTGATAGGGCGGTTGCGGAATGGGATTCAATGCTGGAGCTTGCGGATTCCAAGTTGCACCAAGAGTTTGCATCTGATTGTTTGTAGTTGTCAAGCCAGTGTACAAAGAAGGTCCAGTTATGTTCTGTCCCATGTTTTGACTCACTTCTACAGCTTTTGCATATGCTTGATTCATGTCCGCCGGAGTAGGATGAGCTTGCCTTACAAACATGGCGGTCAACGGATCCAAGGCTGCGTAGTAGTTCTCCCTAGCATCAGTAATTATGTAAGGGGTTCGTAACCTCGTGAGAGCCTTCTGAAATCTGTTGTTAAAGGCATGAATGGGCTCTTTATCTTGTCTCCTTACTTCGGTGAATTGACGGAAAAGCTCTACTGGAGTGATGGGAATGCCAAATTTTCCAATGAAAGCTTCTTTCATTTGCTCCCGTGTTCTTATGGATCCAACTGGCAAGTGTATAAACCAGAAATGTGCTTCTTCTCCCAACGAGTATGGAAACAGTCTGCAAGCTACATCTGCATATGCAATTTGTCTATTACGTAGGTTATCCTCGAACATCTTGATGTGGTCTTCAGCAGAACGGTTTGGATCATTGGCTTGATACTTAGTGCAAAAGTGCTCTGGATTCTTTGGCATTTCATGGTAGTCTGCAAACTCTAAAGGTGACGGATTAGTAACCAGCCATGTAGCACCGTTAGGAGCGGGTTGACCTGCTGGTTGAGCCATTGCTTGATTTGGCTGCCTCCTTTGATATACGATTATCGGGGTTGCTTGTGACTGTTGAAATGCGGTAGCCTGAACTGGTTGCTGGACGAACACTGGTGTAGAAACTTGAACAGTTTTTGGTTGAGCAAACCTTGAAACGCTTGGTGGAGTCTTGAACAAATTTGAAATTTCTATTCCACTTGTTTCTCCTTCACTTGAACAAACCTCTTCACGTACTTCTTTCTTCTTTCTTGCTCGACTAGGTAGTTCTAACTCCACAAACTCTTTAGACGAACTAGGTGCAGACCTCAAAATCCTTTTCAACTTGTCTGGAGAAAACGAGCTAATACGATCCAGGATGTGGCTGATTACTGACGAGGAGGAAGAGGAGCGAGTGGGTGCCTTTGGTCCAACAAATTTCTTTCAATTGCAACTTGAATCTCAATGGCCTTTTCTTCTTCTTCTCGCAACACAGCACAAGCTTGCATATACTGAGCGTAACTCTCCTTTGTCTTCCACGCAAGATTGTTCAATCCTGAAAGAATATCTTCTTGGTCGTCGTTAAATCCCAAATTAGGCTGCAACACTGGAAATATCTCTCTATGCGGCAACACCATTTTGATTCATGATAATTTGTTCTCCTATGAATTGTTTTTTGATAAAGTCCCTTCTTACTTGAATGTGGTTGTTAACTACAAGAATTCTCCAAATGCCCTCCTTCTAGCGCCAGTTTCCTGTTGATGTGATTTTTGTGACCTCACCAACCAGGTAGAACAAAGTTTCCAAATGGATCCCCTATTCTCTCTTGAACAAAGTATTCGACGTGCTAAGATTGCGAGTGAGATCACGCCTTCAACTCCAAGGTTCTTTAAATGCGAATAGGCTCAGTTTGGTTGATGTGTGTATGCTGTGTACTCACGAGGGGACTTACGTAGTTGTTCACAAGACGTGTAGTGACAACCAATGTGTGTTTTTAAAGGGGATTTTATGCGCGAATGATTTGGCTTTGTGATGCAAGTTTCCTAAAACTAACCAGGATTATGCAAAATTGAATGGTTGCAAAGATTTCTAAAATCTAACTTCTAATCTAAATGCAAATGGATATTACGCTCAACCTAAATGAATTTCGACAAACATTGTTTAGCCTCCTATTGGACAGCTTCAACAAGGTAAGTGCAATCTTCAAAGGGTGAAAATGATGTTCAAATCACGATTCAATAGAGCAACTACCATCACAACGATGCATAACCACCTATGAACCTTGATTGAAGTTAAGTACTGAAAGTCCAGTTGACCACACAAGACGGACTTGCCATCAGCAAGAACGTTAGTGGTATGGATAAAAGAAATTCACTTATATCAAGCATAAACATCCATATCTAACTACAAGCATGAAATTAAGTTCCTAATTGAAGTCAAAGGGAATAAGAAACCTCACGAACTATTCCAAACAAAGTTGAAATTCACCATCAATGAAAAGCTTTATTAAGAATAATCTTTTGCGACAATCTCTTACAAAATTCTCTAAGGGAGAATTCCCCTTCTTCTTCAACAATGCAAATGAAAAACTACTCTAACTTAAGCTTCTACTCTCTATTCTGCCTCAACAATTGCTCTCTATTCTCAGATTCTATGACTACTAGTGTACAAATGAGGGGGACTCCCCCTTATATAGCTGGCCTGTTTGAATCGACGGTCCAGATCAAATTACAATGGAGGGCTCAGATTGAGCCACCTCAGCCCTAGACGAGTTTGCCCTAAAAACCGACAGAAGGTGGAGTGGCGTCATAAATGCTCCTAAAAATAGCAGATTCCTCCTTTGACCAGTATGAGCAATTAATGCCCACTATCCTTCTAGAAGATTCTCGTCCATGACCCGGATTCCTTTGCTCTTCTCTCTGACCGCGTACGCTATGAATCTTGCCAACACTGCATCGACCTCTTCTTCTGAAATTGATGGAGTGAGATTCAGCTGATATTCCAAGATGGCCACCATCTGTTCATGCCTCTCGCAAGATTTTCCCCATGTTTCGATGGAATCCTGTGTGCTCTGAATGATCGTTGAAAACGTGGAGATGTTTTCAAAATCTAGCTGGGAAAATGTCCTCATTTCTGAAAAGAACGGCTGCAATCTTGCCCTTAATCCTTCTGCATCTATCTCCTCATGTGCGAGCCTTTTTGCAAATACCGACTCCATAGTGTTGAGAATACTCTCACGAATATTCCTCATGGCCTTTCTGATCTTGGAAGACTCTATTGCTGCAGCATCAAAGAAACCCTTCCCTGTGAATGCTGCTGAATGCCATCCACGGAAGTCATATCTGTCACCAGCCTGAATTACCCCTTCGTTCACCAGAGTTTGCGTGGGAACACGCATCAAAACAGCCAGGCGTGGGATAGTATTGTCTTGGAAGATGTGGGTATCTCCCCAAGCCTGCTCAACATCATCTAATCGTGAAAGGATACCGGAAGCATTCTGGAATGCTGAGGCGAGATCTGCCATGAACTTTTCTGCCTCAATGCGGACACCATTCACCCACTTATCTCCTTCTCGCACAGCCCTCTTCACTTCTTCCAAGCCGCTGATCGGCTCACGTGGCACCTCTGGTGGAAGCTCTGCTGCTGGATTACTTTGAGCAACAGGATGTGCGAGATTTTGCACGTATTCAACCAACGCTTTGTGCTCTTTCTTCAACCTTTTATACTTTCCTTCTTTCTTTACCAGCCTATCTTTTAATGCCTGAAACGAAGTTTCAGCCTCTTCCACCACCTGTGCTCCTGAAGGGCGTCCCAACTCAACAGTGGTGATTGTGTATTTCTCTAGCATTGCATCACTCAAATCGTGATCTTCTCTCGGGGCAGCGATGTGAAGGCTCCGGGAACCTGCCTCGTTAGTTTCTATCCTTGTATATTTTCTCGCCCTCTTCCGCTTCGGCGACTTGCTTGTCCTATTCAAGAGTGCTTCCATTTCAATTGCTAGGCTGGCGTCATCATCCTGGTCTCTTCGGATCGCCTGTGAAAGCCAATTTCGTTGAATATCATAAACAATCAGGGGCTGCTCCTCAGTGGCTTCCACTTCTCGAACTTCTTCCCGAGGGGTGTTTGGTGGAGGCTCGATTATCTCGACCTCTTGATCACTTCCTTCATGTGCCCCAGCATCTTCCTCTCCGAAGGAATAATCGAAGTGGGTGTCCATGTCCGTGTCTTCCCCTTCATCCCGCTTACTAGCAGCTTCGGGATCATTCACACTTTGAGTATCCACCTCCCTTGGCATCGGCTGGTTAATTTCTCCCTCCTCTAGCTCTTCGTTCCCTTTTGCTCTCTGACTAACAAATAATGACACTTCGCGCACACTGGAAGCATGAGACACCAATTGTGTTGAGGACGTATCTTCCGATCCCTGAGGTTCTGGCTGAACGGGCTCAGGCTGAATGGGCTCTCTCCTTTTTGGTTCCGGACCTCGTGTGAGCTGCTTCTTTCTTTTTGCTACCACTGGCGGCTTTCCATCACCCATGAGGTCATATGTGAGAGCGACTGACCTCCTCCTCAATCTATTAACACGCTCGTCCACCCAAGCTCTTGTGAATGTCATGACTGGGATAAATAGAGTGTCTAGATCCACAATTTCTGGCTCAGCCCAATCTACAGGTGGTATAGGTGTGCTTTTCACCGCTTCAAAATCTGGATGGGTGACCCTAGTATCTTCCTCCAGTTGATCCGGCACCCTGATCACCTCGCACTCCCTGATCAGCTTTAGAGGCAGCCTTGAGAATGTCCTTCTTCTGATTTCGTCCTCGCCTGCAGCATTTGCCCAGAAGTCCTCCATATGAGCCTTGTGCTTAAATTCTTCTCCTTGTACTGTTCCAATTATCCCCTTGGGATCAAAATTCTGCCTGCTGGTATAAAGTGTCAGCTTGTAAAACTTCAGCTCATTCTCAGCCTCCTTGGCTGCTTGCAAAGTCGGGCACTCCTCAAGTGAATTTCCTAGCACAATGGGAAAATGAAGACCTCCCTTCTTCTTACGCCTTATAATCTTGTCGTAGGCTACCAACTGCCTAGACAACTCAAGTAGGATCATCCTATTAGTGGGGTACCCTATTTTGTACACGCATCAATCGCACTGCGCCTCTGCAGGTAAATTTTGGGAATTGGATGAACCACCAAGATTCTTCTATCAATGCTCAGGCCTTCCTGAGATCCTTCGCCAGAAGCTCGCTGGCGTTCTCGCGGATGCATATAGTATGCTGCTCACTTCTGAAGTCACCGCAGTGATGCGGCCGCCGCGACGAATCGGTGGATCTTAAACTGATTGTAGCCGCAGCCAATTGGCTCTTGGTACGCCAATCCCCTGTACTTGGTCATTCGAGCCAACATATAGATGACATATGAGCTCATATAAAATGTCTTCGTTCTTCTGAGGTCCCGGAACTGCTCATCGATGTTGTCACTTATCATCTTCGCCCAGTTCACTTGCTCGTTCCCCTCGAGTACTACACTGATGTACAAGAACATCCATGGCTCGAATATGAAAGATTGTGGGCTACCATTGACCCTGCTGAGCAACATAATGATGTCGCAATATTCCTGCTTCAGCTCCTCTGATATTATTTGCTTCGGTAGCCTAGCAGCCGGTGGCTTTGGTTTGCGCATCCATGTGGTGTTTATTCTCTTCATGCACTTCTCGAAGGTTGTGGCGTACATCTTATCCGCCTTGGCCTTGGACTTATACATCATGTTGTCCGTGGCAAGGATTCCAAACGCCTCGCCAATCGCATCTGGAGCGAGATTAGCCATGATCAAACCACCAGGCGAGGTGATAGTTCGATCCTCAGAATTATAGAAGTTGGCGCACTCCATTATCAGCTCAGGACAACGGACCGCCGGTTGGAAGCCTGCCGCATTGTACAACCCACTCTTCACAATGTTCTGTGCTGCCTCTGTTGGAAGGTTGCCATTTTGCCCGTACATTCGGCGTATGAACGTTTCAAGGTTGAAGGACCCGAGATTGGTGTCCGTCAAATTGCCATACTTCGAGATGATCTTTGACTCAGGGACGAAGGATTTCTTCAGACCTTTGATGATCGCCTGCCTGGAGGCGTTAGCTTCGTTGTTAGCAGCCTTAGTTCCGGCCTTGCTAGTGCCAGCAGCGTCAGCCATCTGCAAAACGAAAGTGAATATTACTCCATCAACTTTAAAAAATAACAATTACGTGAGGCGGCTGGCGGCTGCAAAATAAATACACGTTAGTAGCGTTAGCATCCAACTTTGACTTCTCAAAATTAAAACTTCAACCTCCAGCAACTCGCAGCCTGAATAAATAACTTAACTCCTCACGAGAGGTCTACTTCATCAATTTCAACTTCGAAAAAGCGTGTTAAATCCCAGCAATATTCAAAATCAGCAATTCCGAATTAAAATCAGCAAGTTTATAAATTATAAATCACCAAGTTCGAAATCAACTCTTCGACAGCTATACATCAGCAACTTCGAAGAAAATAAATTCGAGAGTACTTTAAACGTGCAAGTTTAAAATCAGCAAGCTTCGATAAATTAAAATCAGCTTTTTGAAGTTATAAAACAGCAACTTCGAAAAAGCAATCAAAAGCTAACACTTCGAAATTATAAAACAGCAACTTCGAAGGCATTACAAATTTAAACTTGACGTGATTCAAACATTCAGCAACTTCAAACAACTTCGAAAAAATTAACGCTCAATCAATCTTGGCATTCAAACAATCTCAGCATTTCAATTCTCAGCATAAATAAAGCATTTCAGCATTTCAACTTTCAACTTTAAAAGCATTTTGATTCTCAGCAAAATAAAAAGCTTCAGCAACTTCGAAGACATACCTCGATAACGTGAAGAAATTAAAAAAGCTAAACCCTCTAACTTCGAAGCACTTCGCGATTTGCAAACTCGAATCTCAGCAACTTCAACAATCGAACTTTCAGCAACTTCAACAATCGAACTTCGAACTTTCAGCAACTTCTCGAATTAAATCTCACAACTCAGTTTGCCAGCACAAATCTCAACTTCGAATCTTGTGAGACGATAATGAAAACCTTCGAAGTTTTATAGCAAAAGGCTGGCGCTAATTTTAGCAGATGCCTTTTATTCCTTTCATCATGACTGACGCGTCTGCTAAATTTAAAAGGGAATATTCTCGTCGTCTGGCAGTTATTATGACAATTTGCTATTCGGGGAGATTCTTTCCTCGATTTAAATTTAAAATTCCCTCCCGACTGCCAGTTACCTCTGGTGATTTCGAGAAAATCATTTTTACATCGATTTGAAGTTATCTCGATTAAAATTTTAAAATGGCACTTTTAATTAATTAAAATTTTAATTTAATCGCCATTTTAATTTATTTCTTTCAACGCATTTAAAAATCGACATCGATTGTCAAAATTGGCTAGGCAAAATTTTATTTTCCGTCCGTAATCGACTTCCGAAACAAATTCCCCTCTTTAAATCGTCCGAAATATTAAAATTGCATGGGTCAAAATCGAAGGGGGAATTTAATATTAAACTTAGGAAAATAATTAAATTAATTAATTAAATTTAATTTCTCTGTCTCGCTTAGAGAAATTTTAATTTCCTCCGATTGCCTTTCGATTTTTTTGTTCGTGCTGAGAAAATTTCAAGTGCTCTTGAAGTCAAAATTTTAAAATTTAATCTCCACTTGATTTTTTTTATTATGTCAAACGCCTTTTATGTTATTTTGCTTTTTGAAGAATAAACGCCTTTTAATTTTTTATATTCTATTAAAATCCGGTTTTACCTTTCAAGGGTGGGCGCAAATACAAGGGTCAACACTTAGCCCTCCTCCTTAGGCGCATGTAATGGGTGGCACTTTCAATTTCAATGACTTAGACTTTCAAAACCTCAAGGGCGCATATGATGGGTCAAACATTCACTTCAAACGCCTTAGATTATTTATTTTATTTTAAACTCCTTTATAGACCCTGGCGCATCCTTATGCTTGAGCCTTCAATTTATAGCTAGCGCGTTGAACTTCAAATCAGAGGAGGGGCGCATATGGCATATGGAGGTTTTACTTTCTGCCAGGCGCATTTGGTCTTCTACTCCAAGCATTTTAACTTAGTCGTTTTCCTGTTTCCTCCTTGAGCTAGGCGCCTATGGAGGTTTACTCTTAGCTTGAGGCGCATTTGATAGGGTAAACTTTCAGCTCCAACACTTAGAATATTTTGCAACGCCATCCTTCTCCAACCAAGGCGCACTTTATGCTAGCAACTTCCAATTTCAAGACTGGGTGTATTCAACTTTCAAAGTTAACTCCTCACCTTCAACATTAGGCGCAAATGGATAGGTCAACATTCATTTTACATCTTAGGCGCATTTAATGCCTTGAACTTTTAATTTTAACTTGGGCGCATCTGGGACCCCCAGCTTTCAGTTTTGATACTTAGTCAAAATTTTGAGATCCAGGCGCATTTGGTGTCTTCAACTTTCAATTTTGCCGTTAGTTCTTCTTTCTAACACCCAGGGGCGCATTTCAGGTGTCCTACTTCCATTTTGCATCCTAGGCGCATTTGAGATAGGGAGGTTTCAATTTTGGCCTAGGCGCAAATCACCCTGGCTACGTTCAGTTTTTATTTGCCTTAGAAACTTTTTCATGTTATAACATCTCAATGACCTGGGGCGCAAACTACCCATCAAGCTTTCATTTTAAGCTTGGGCGCAAATAGTAGGGTCTCCGCTTAGTTTTAACACTTAGAAAAAAAAAAAAATTTCACCATTCCAATCTTCTTGGGCGCATTTGCTATGGTCAACTCTCAGTTTTTGGCATTTAGGCAAAAATTCTAAAATCTTCAAAGAGGGGCGCATATAGGAGGGTGAACTTCCATTTTGTTCTTGGGCGCATTTGCATGGTCCAACTTTTACCTTTTGCACTGAGGCGCATTTCACCTATCAAGGTTCCATTTTGGCACATGGGCGCATTCCACATGGTTAACATCCAATTTTGACTAGGGGGCGCATTTAGCATACTAAGCTTTCATTTTTGTCAAGAGGGGCGCTTTTGCAAGGGTCTACATTCAATTCCGACACTTAGAAAAATTTCATCATCCCAACCCTCTTGACCTTGGGCGCATTTGGCAGGGTCTCCGTCAAGTTTCCGACACTTAGCCATTTTTCCGCCTCTGTTCAGCCTTCAAAGTGAGCCTTAATGCTGGATTTGAAATTTTATCCAATTTAGCAAATTTTATGCCTGTTGCCAGATTTGAGTTGATTTTCTGTGGTCAACCCTAACTCGCCTTGACTTTCTATTTTTAGAAAGTTCTTGAAATTTCGCGCCGTGGACTGGATTCTGACTCCTGAAAGCCTGATTTTCACTTTGCTTTAAATT
>VDFB02187451.1:0-15949 GCA_007258455.2 Sequoia sempervirens | reverse complement strand
CTTCTTTGTCGCCCTTGCAATCACATCTTAACACAAGCACATTGAAGAAACTCTTGTTTTGTAAGGAAGTTATCCTTGGCTCTCATTCACATTTGCGATGTTTGTGATGGCAATGAAACGAATTTTAGTTGCAGCTCTATCCAGAGGAAAACAAATTTTGTTTTCAAAGCGTTCCATGTTACAAGAAAATGTCAAAGCGCCGTTTTCATGCACCATTACATCTGTTTTACCAAAATATGCCAAAGATGCAAAAGCGCTAAAATTTAGCGCCCTGACATGTTGAACATGTTGAAATAGAATCTAACTCTGAGAGATGCAGGAGCGCTAAAATTTAGCGCCCCTGCATCAAAACTGAAATCTCCAAAGATGTAAGGGCGCTGAATTTTAGCGCCCTTACACTTTTTACAATTTTTTCCAAATAAGCTTCAAACTCGCCTGATTTACTCCTGAACTTCTTTCCCTCCATTTTGTGCATCGTTTTGCATGCCTTGTCATCCGCTCCACGCTTTCCCATCATTGTTGCTCGTTTCGCGCATCCCCATGCTACCTAACGACTAATGTTTGTTCTGGCTCAACACCTTGCAGTCTCTTTTCAAAGATCTTCAAAGTCTGAGTGATCAAAGTTCCAGTTGTTTTTGATGACTGCCAGTAAACCTCCGTCTTCTTCAAGAGCAAAAAGCAAAATGAAGTACAAATATCAAGGTGTCTATCCACCAACCGTAGTAGTCTCCAAGGTGGAAGAGATAAAGGATACAGAGGTTGGCCATCAAGACTTGGTTGACTTTGCAAAGCAAACAGAGAGGAAGCCTCTTCCTGACCCAATGAGAGCAATTGTACACAGTAACTTGCATTTGGTAGCCATGTTCCCTACAGCTGCACATAATACAGAATTTGTTCTTCAAGTGGCCTCTCACTACATCAGAGAAAGTAGAAGTGTGATCGATTCTTCCGAGCACGAGATTCTGAGACTCGACCCTGATTTCTTTGACATTGTTTTCAAGGTTCCTCATATGGAGAAATACATTGATATTTCTATACAAAAAGCACAAGAGGTTTTTGACGCTGATCCCAATAAAGCTAAACACCTAATAAATATTCAATGGTTAAAGAAGCCTAGATCATCTGTTTCCAGATGGCCAAAAGGACTCTTGCGAAGTGATTTCAAGGATGACGTCAAAGATATGATCACATTTTTAAGCAGAGTGAAAGGCTTGCCGGAATCATCCACTTTTCATGATTGGATGTATGAATACATCAGATCATAAGGAGACGGGAAGGCATATATTGATCAAATGCATCGGATGAAACACATGAGCATTTTGATCAATGCTCCTACTTTAAATTCACATGACTTCTACCTAGTGCACGCGATAATGAGGCACCCTGCCCATTCTACAAAAGGGAATCGGATGACGGTACCGTGTAGCAGATTTTTCTATCACCTGAACTTCCAAGGAGAGCTTTCATCACTGTGCGGTCACGATGCTTTCTTCTTTGCTTTTCAATAAAAGGAGGAGAGAGTATCCGATGAGGCGATAAGGTGGCAAGTGTTGATGCCTATTTCTTCAATTCTCAACGCTAATTTAATATTTGAGAGTAGTGCTAATGAATTCGGGTTGTCTCCTTATTGCCACGCTACTTCGATAAGTGGGTTCTCGGCGGTTATGCATACTGGATGTCAGCAAAAGGAACGAAGAAGCAACCACAAGCGTGGATTCAAGTTCCCACTGACCATTGGTCGATATACTATCCAAACTGCACAAAAGGCTAAGTCTGTTTATGCTGAAATGCAGATCATAACAATCAAGACCTACAGGTATAGGTTTGATTTTGATTACCAAGATGTCAAAAAAAGATTGCAAAAGGGTCATCATCACAAGTACCGTTTTGAAGACATATAGGCTGATTGTAGAGATGAAGAAGCCATTCGCAAAATGGACTATTGTAGGTTGACTGTTCAGCAGATCAGAGATCTTGATATTGCTGACCTACCAGAGGATTTTACAGATCCAGGTGATATCATGAATGCTGTCTATGATGAACAAGGAATTGCTAAAAGGTCGTTGCCTGCAATTCAATGGTCTAGGAAAGAAGTTACCAGCATGAGAGAGAGATTGAAGCCACTCTAGCCAACACCGCGTAATGGTTACATATGGTTATGAATGAAAAGTTTTATACCAGACTTGAGGGAGAAGAATTGGCATAAGTCACAACAAAGAAGAACTCACAACAAAATAATCAGCTGTTGTTCCACCTTCTTCAATAAGAGGTCCCGGTGATCAAGTTCATCGCAAGAAAGATACCCAGCCCGTCCTAAAACGTAAACTAATCCACCGTCTCAATTTCTAAAGGTAAAAGTCTATTCTGAGGAGAGGTAGACTCCTACCTAAGAAGGAACTTCAAGTGATCAATCCACCGAAGATGAAGATTCGAAAGGTAAGGCATCCATGCAAAGATAGTTTCAGCGGCAAGAGTCCTAAGAAGGATCTGAAGGTGATTCTGAAGGTGAACCAGGATCGGAGGGACAAGAGGGTGATCAACAGGAACCCCAGCATGATCAAGAAAGAACTACTTCTCCTCCTGAGAATGAAGTTGAGGAAATTCCTAAAACGTCATCGCCTGTGACTTCCAATGTTCCTCATACCCCTCCAAATTCAAGAACTCCTCCACCTCCTGTTCCCTCGTCACCTATTCCTACTACATGCATCCCTGCAGTCGAGATATCCACTATTCCTGCAGCATCAACCCCGCTTGATACTCCCTCAGTGACAAGCATTCATACGGTTGATATACTGTCGAGTCCTCCATCGTCCATTCCTAGCCTGTCTTCACCAACATATGATATCACTTCTGAGAATGAATTCAATCGTTTCATGAATGAGTCAATGCATGATCAACTCAATGTGCAAACTACAGGAGCAATGATGACAGACACTTCTCCTATTGTCACGATACCCATGGTAACTTCAGACGTGACAATAACTTCAGAAGTAGCAATGGCAACTAAATTGACAGTGAATCCAGAAGCTCACACCTCCTTCCTTCTCCCTTGGCTAATATCTCAAGTGTCAAAGCGTAAAAAGCAAATGATCTCTTCGAAAGAGCTCGACCTCGAAGAGATAGTCCTTCCAAAGGCTAAAGGGAAGAAAAAGGCAAAGGAATACTCAAGGTTGAATGTTAATAAGTCTGGCCACAAGTATGCGGAAATTGGCATACCACCACATGAAGAAGGTGATGTCAATATGGAAGACTACACGGTGACAAAGGTCCAGTTTGGCAAGGTTACCAATGAAAGTGCAAAGGCCAATGCGCAAGTGACATTGGATATCTTGGCTGGAAGACAGGATAAAGTAGAGCAAGCTCGCAATATGTACAAACAGAGGGCAGAGCATTATGCCACTGTTGTAAAGAGACTTGCAGGTTCTCCAAGCAATGCACAACCGCTGACAATGGTAAGTATTGAAGACCCAGCTGTCAAGAAAGCTGAGAAGTTCGCCTCCAAAGGCAGAGTGTTGTATGATTTTGTTGAGAAGATCGTTGAACACGGATCTCAGATTATAATTGCTACGGACGAGAAAACTACCTGTTAATAAGCTCACCATAGAGCTGATAAAGAAAAGTACTTTCCCGAGCCGCCAGAGACATAGAGAAATGCCTGTTTGTCATGGTCGAGATGAACAGTAAAGCTCAAGAATTGGTAGTTAGTAATTCCCCCGACGTTAGGTGTTTATGATAAGAGAATCTTTTAAACATCTAATTCAAGTAATTCACCCTACGGAAGATTCCACCATCGCATTGTGAAGATATGTCGTAAAGACATCATATTCTTGAGAAAGGTATCAAAGAGTTGCCCGGTCAACTTCTTGAGGAAAATCGTATCTTCCTGCCGGCCACAGAAATATCTCAGATCTACAAAGAAGCCATCATGAAATTGATTGACAGTTTAAACTTTTCAGAAGCCTCACTGAATGTCATTTGTGATACAAGGCTCACATTGGATAACCTGAAAATGCATCTTGACAGGTGCAAGAAGGTTCACTCATCTGCCTTGAGATCGATCACAAGAATTCACACCATTGTGGATTACATCGTTGGTCCAGATGAGAAGTTTGTGCAAGAGGCTAGGAAGAAATATGAAGACTTCCGTGCCCAAAGCAAAGAAACATGAAGAAGCTTCCTAATCTCCAGTGTTAGACATTTTCGGTGCATCCCTTTATGCATCTTGTAAATATTTCCGACATCTTTAAATCTTTTCATAAATTGTAATTACACCAAGTTCTAAGATGTAATATTTTGAAACAAATTACACTTTGACTTCTAATAAAAGTTAGTGGGATCTCCAAAATTGTTCAACCTAACTTTCCTTAATTTCAATTAGTTTCATAATTTTACCATCCCTCTTTCTATATAATGTGAGGGATTTCATTGTAACTTATCCTTTAGTATTTTGCAACTATATTAAGTTCTTTTTGAAGCAAATTTGTGAAACTATGCCCATAAGCTTTGTGACGAAATTTGATCAATAAAGAAGAGAATTGCAAACCGACTTTGTGTTGGATTCGGAGCATTTTAAGAATTCGATCTTATTTGCAGATGCTTGAGAAATTTCAAGGACTCCGCGATTTGGTGTGAACTTGTTGCATCTATTATTTGGATTTACATTTAGGTTTTGTTTGTCTTTTCTATTGAATGATCTACAAGACTTTGTGCTTGTAATTATTCATGCTCTTTGATAATTTGTTTGAATAATCTACAAGACTTTGCGCTTGTAATTGTTCATGCTGTTCGAGGAATTGTTGCGTCTAAGAAGACTTTGTGCTTCTAACGTGACAAACGGTACACTCTTCACAGATCCACCATTGAAAAAGCTATGGAACGACTTTGTGCCTTCGTGAGCTTTCCCTTTTACTTTATTTGTTTATTGTTAATTACTTCTGGTATCTCTACGCTTTGCTTTGACAAGATAGAGGTATTGGTATTACTGCTAGTTGATTGTTTAAAGTTATTAAGAATCGTGAACTTCCAACAGTGAAGCATTGTAAACATCTTCTCTGAAAAAAGAGAGAAGGATGAATGTAACACACCCCCCCCCCACTTCGTAAGTTTTGTGTACATTTTGTAATTACTTGTTTGTTTTACTATCGCTTCTGTTAGTAGTAAGAAGGGCTTCCCTTTCCAAGAGGAGAGATTTACATCTCACATAGCTGTGGCTGAAGTCCAAGTTGTGTAATTATCGAAAAGCTGATTACATAATTTTCACCCAACACACTAGAAAAGAGACATTACACACAAGTTTTTCTAAAGCTCCTTTCCATTCAGTACAGTACTGCCAAAACATTACTAATTATCATAAATATAATTCAACCTAAAGTAGTGACATTCATCAAACTATGGATTTGTTGACTATTGCAAGTGTTATGAAGAGCTGTACTTGCCTTCTTTTATAGAGACTTGACCCCAATCAACTGAATTGTTGCTACTGTTGTGAAGACTTAGCCTATAATTATGATATGAGGTGGGAGCCCTTTGGTGATAGCCTCAGGTATTGAACTGATTGAGCTATAAAGTGGCAGTTTTGTGAAGATAGGCTCAAGCATTAAACCGTGACTGAACTACAATTGTGCTATGAGGTAGGAGCCATTTACAGGTAGCCTCTAGTATTTAACCATGATAAAGCAATCTTTCTGGGGAAAGTTTGTACCAAGCAATTATTATGGAATTTGTTCTGTTGCTTATAGTCTGTTAGTAAATGGCAAGTCAAGAAGATAAATTTCTTGTGAGTCTCAGATTGGTGAGCCAAGTATCCCAATGAAATCATCAAAAAATGTCTTCCAACACCCATCTTTACATATGGGTTGGCAATAGTCTTCCCCTATGCTAGAGCTGTAGGATTATTTTCCCAGTGTGACTGTTATTGTGGATTATATTTGTATCTGGATCCATAACAATCTTGGGCTCAATTTTAAATTGTTAAAAGATAGTAATTATTGGGAATCCATGCACGCACAAAAGAAATGTCATGAATAACATAATCAAAATTAACAATTATATCCAAAACTAATAATTTTTTTAAGTGAACATGCAAAGACCATTCAAAGCTAATGAGCTACAATACCTGCACAAATTTAGTAAAACCAGGACCAGTTGGAGACCCATTGTAAATAGCCATAGAAGCTCCATTTAGAAGTGAAGCATAAACAAGCCAAGGGCCCATCATCCAACCCAGATTCGTTGGCCAACATACAACATCACCTGAACGAATATCCGTATGTGCCCAAGCATCAGCGGCTGCCTTTAACGGAGTGGCATGAGTCCAAGGTATTGCCTTTGGTTCACCTGTGTCAAATGTATGCATATACAAAATGATGATTTAGATCATCTACCCTTCTCAATGCATCACAACATGCATGTATGCACACACGTGCACACATGCACAAGTGCATGCATATGCACACAATTCATCTGAACATTTATGCATATGCACATACATGTACCAGTGAATGCAAAATAATAATAAGTGTTGAGGAAAAAAATTTAAAAAGAGAATTAAATAAATCAGATTACCAAATCAGGCCAGTGTAAGGTCAAGTAATGTCAATGTACATGCATCTCTCAAGATTTTTGTCATTACATTTTTCAATGCATACAACAGAATGGGACACTTTACCATCAGTATTTTAGACAAGATGTCAATATCAAATGAATAGTAAGTGCTAAATAATTTAAAGAGAGTAGTAAACATAGGATATGCAATAAATAATAACAATTAAAATTGAAAAAATGATTATAAAATCCCTCAAGACAGTAATAAGAATTAAGAAATAGCTATATTTCTGGAACATGGTAGGAGACCATACTGATTCAAAAATTATAACTCTTGAAACTAGAGGTGAATAGCATTCCCATAACATGGCTATATTTGGAGTTGTGGCAACTATTTTATAGTTCATGACCATAGTATAGCCCCCAGACTAAGGTGACAATTGACTTGTGTGGATACAAGTTACAACATTGCCTAGTGTTCTACTGAAAAGGGCGACTTACCTATTTCTTGTTTTTTCAAGGGAGTAATATATTGACTTGACAAATGGGGATCCCCCATGCAAATGAACTACTTTAGGTTTAATGGGCCATTTTACAGTAAAGAAGGTGACCTATCATGTGAAGATTGTCACCTGCATGTACGATAGTTCTTAGGAGTCTTAACAATTTTGATAGATTTGCTACATTCATATTCAATAACCACTTTTGTTGCTTTCAAATTCTTCTGTTGTCCTCTGATTATTAGAGAGGCCTACTCAAATGGTGGTAACATGTTGAAATTGTCAAAGAATGGATTACAATCTACCATTTATGAGTTTGTTACCATGAAAATGAGCTTGAGCTTAATGAAGATTTTACACAGAAACTCAAAAAAAATCTATCTGCATCAGTAGAAGACAAAAGGAAGGATTATAGTGTTTAATGAATGTATTACACCAAATAGAATGTCTATTTTCCATCACACGAGTGAAAAATGTAATTAAATATTCCATCAAGTAATAACATAAGCTGTCTTCACTTAATTTATTAATATTAATTTTTAAAATATGTATGTCTGCCCACATCCAAATTATAAAGCACAATGTAACTAATAGTGCAATGAATTCCCTGCATCCACCCCCTTTTAATTTTTATTTATTTTGTGTTAATCACTTGTAACATCTCCAAAAGTGATATCCATGCAGTTTGTTACTCATAACTAGTGTCTAGGATTCTCTTACCTCAGACACAAAGATTGTGGAGTTCATGCATATACCTGGAATCTCTCTCTCATCTTACCTAAAATATATTCTTATCCATGTTAGTCGTATATTTTACTTGGTTGTCGGCCGTAGTCGGCCTTGGTCGTAGTCGGCCAATTGTTAATAAAACTATAGATTAGTAAAGAATAATAATGTCATGTACTTTCGGGAAAGCATGTTCAGATTAATGTTATGTTAATGATTGTTATGAAGCGTCGCGTCGGTTGGTTATCTAACCACCGCCGAACGCTATATGTAGTCTGTTGGGATAGTCGGGAAATTATGATGGAATAGTTTTATGTGCCGATGGTTATATTGTAAGCATTGTGATACTCTCTTGTACATGATATTTCTGAGAATGAATAAAGTTTCTGGTGTTCAAATATGATATCTTTCAGTTTACTGTTTTATCCTATGTTCTGCACATTACCAGTTTGCAAGTAGTACGTAAGAGTAGAATCCCATTCCGTAGGCAAACAATCCACACTTGTGACAAACTTTGATAAAGACTTTTCTAAAGATATGCTAGAAGTGCACTAAGTTCCAAAGAGGTTTAAGCCATTCTGGGGGGTCGATGGTTCCTAGGAATGGATGCTATATCTCTTTCATAACATAATGCAACAAATGGAAAGGGAAAAAAAGCTCAGGCAAGAAAAAGGATCAAGAAATTATTCAAGAAATCATAGAGAATAACCATGTAGTATGTCTAAGCATCAGTTGGGACTGTGGCAAAATATGAACCAAAGTGAAAAGTAATTGAAATGAATGATGCTTCTTTGCATAGGACCACTTCGGTTGTCTATTATTCATATTCTATATTGGCAAGGTACACATATAAATTAACAAAATCAACAACTTGTTAAGAAAGGCATTATATCTCTCTTTTGTCAAACAGTTGTCACTCACGTCATTTATATAAAAAGTATTAACTAGAAACATGCTAGAAAAAATTAGAACAATTGTGAGCTTGACAATCAAAGGATGTTTAAGACATAAAACTAGTAGAATAATACATCAAACAGTAAAATAGAGCTAGGAAATAATTCACTACCTGTAGTTCCAGATGAAAAAAGGATGTTTGACATTGCTTGTACAGGTTGTACAACAGCCTTGTATTCATAAGCTCTGCAGTTAAAATATCGGCCAAGCTAAGATGATGAATAGGCAATTTAAAATCAATTTCATAAAGAACAAGGAGAATCTTAGAAGTGTAAAACAAGATAGCAGTAGCACAATCTGAAAGTATTATACAATGACAAAACTTAGTAGAGATCACAGAAAAGACAAAAATGAAGATTATTTGGATCCACACAACTTACAATTTACACATGACAACTCAGTCTACTACAATATTTGAAATGGACTCTCAGTTCTCACTGCAAAAAGCTAAGAAATGAACATAAACAAAAAAACAGAGAAAATAAAGAGAGCCACCAAATTTTTTATCTCTTTACACACTTAATTAGCATGGGTTAAATAGATGTGCAAGGATGAAGGCGTCCCTCATTGGATAATGCTAAGCAATGTAAGACTTGAAAAAAACCTTTCTTAGTTTATCTTACAGCTCAAATAAACTCAACCTTTTAGAGGAAAATCTAATAAGAAAGAAAGCAATATTTACAAGAAAATGATTTTCATTGTCTACTCCCTGCTGAAAGGATTTGCCCCCAAATTCTACATTATTGAGGAAGCTTTTCTACAAAAGAGGTATTGAAAAACCAATAGACCTATTCTTGTAGAGAACCTTTGCATCCAGCAAGGTAAGTAGTGACTTGACTTTACAATTGGTATGAGTTCAGATATCAAACAATGTTTACTCAACTAATGGTTGTTAAAAATATGGAATGGCATATTCATGATCAGAGACAGGGTTGGCATATATTGTTTGCATCATAATGTAATATGTTAATAATATATTCCAAATATTATTGACATTACTAACTCATAACTATTTCACATAGTTTATAGTGGATGGGTCAAGTATGCCTGGCCTACTTGGTTATTTACCAACCATACTATTGTATATAGTAATATATTGGATCAATTCCAATCTGCTCAATGCTTTCCCAAATCCATTATGGTATCAAAATAGAAATAAGGCATGAGAAGGCATGAGAAGCCAAACAAAAAAAAAAGGTCTGTTGTGAGAGAAGTAGTTCAATCAAACTATGTGTAAAGATACAAAATTTGCACATTAAAGCATGATCACAAATTTGCTGCGAGGGTTTTGAAATTGTCACAATCATCCTTTTGCAATTCAAATATTTTTTTGCTTGGAGATAAGGCTAGAATTTGCAAAAGAAAAGGTGCATTTTTTTTATTCCTAGTTTTTTTAAAACCTTTTTTTCTTTATGGAAGCGTTTAACTTTAGAATAGAAAAGAATTTAAAACAATAAAATAGAAAAGAATTTAAAACAATAAAATATATATAATAAATTATTTTTAATTTTTTTTCCTCTTCTAAAAGTTGAACTATTAAATACCAAAAGTGCAAATTAATATAGTTACATCAAATTCAAAATTAGAATTATTTTATTCCACTTCAAATTTTGGAGTTTTGTAGATTACTAAATACAAACAAAACTAAACTAGCAACGTTCAATTTTTAATAGTGCCTCTGATTCACATTTACAAGCAATGTTGGCATGTTAAATTACTACTATCACCTAACAAAGCTACAACAACGATGCATGTGGCATCAACCCTACAAAATGTCAAGAAGATATAAGAGTTGCATTTCTTGTTGGAGATGTTGGAAATATTGTAGTCATTGATGTCAAAGGAGCATAATCGCCATCAAAGAAGGAAATCAAGAAGGTGGGGCGACCCATGAGTTATTTTGCTTGAATTATAACTTATTGCAAATGTTGGCTGAGTCGGTTGTCTCATATTGGCGCCCAATTTATGGCGCCCATATTTTTGTAAAATCACCCCTCTTTGAAATGGGCCAACCCCTCTTGGGGGAATTAAAAATAAATTAAAATTATTATTATTTGTATGTGGCCAACATCCATTGAGAAGGCCGACCCTATTTGGTGAAGAGGCATGATTGGGGTATAAATAGAAGTTGAAATGGAGGTTAAATAGCAAGCAATAAATGCAATATCATTCAAAAACAAGAGCACAGAAAATTTATTATAGCAGATTTTTGAAGAATAAGGGCATATGTGAAAAATGTTGCAAGCAGATTTTTGAAGAAGATTCAAACAATCATTATCCATTAAAGAAGCATTATTTAGGAAGGCGAAATTTTCATTCATTAGAGGTTGATGCCTCTTAATAGAAGAGATTGGTGTCTCTTGCTAAGTTGGTGCTTAGTAGCGGGGATTGGTGTCTCCAGTGGGTTGGTGCCTACAAAGATTTGTAAGATTATTTTAGTTTTGTTGTGGTTGGATATGAACAATAGATCCAAGCAGTCTTTCTCCATGCTTTTCTCCTGAAAGGGTTTCCACGTAAATCTTGTGTTCTTATTTGTGTGGATCTTGTGTGCTTGCTTTTATTGTGGTTGTTGAATTTTAAATAAGTAAAAATTTATCTTATACTGATTCACCCGCCCCCCCTCTCAATGTAAGTGTGTGCTCTTCAGGAGAGATAAGGATCCCCAAACCTATGAACAATGGCTTCAATTGCTCCCAAACCATGCTTCCTGACTCTCAACTTTTGATAGGAGACAATTATGTTGCTCAAAAAACAAAAGTGCAAACTCAACTTGAGTTTGAAGATCTATAAGACATCATTTCTAGAAATCTCACTAAATCTACATAAGTTGGTGTACATCAAACCAAATTTGATAAGGCAAATCAAAAGGCCAAACTCATAATCTTATTTGGTGTTTTTAATGAGGTTCAACCTCGCATCTAAACTGCCACCACTACCAAGGAGGCTTGGGATCACCTCAATATAGTTTATGAGGCCAAAAACCAAAATCAACTTCTTCATTTGCAACATTAGCTATATTGTTTGCAAATGCAAAGAGTTGCAAAGATTAGGACATCACTACAAGAATTGGGGAAAGAAGTGTTAGATGACTCTTTTGTTGCCATTATCTTGAGAGCACTACCCCCTTCATTTCATATGTTTGTCGAATGTCTCAATGTGGCTAGTAAAAAGCTATCATTTCAGGAGTCGATGAATTTGCTTCAACAGGAACAGGCAATTCATGTTGAGACCTCAAGCTCCCAAGAGTAAGACAATCAAGTCCTTGCATCAAAGTAGATGGGAAAGTAGTTGTAGTCAGTGTATAATGCCTATTATTATGTTTTGATAATATGGTTTATCTGACTATGTATTAATTATTTCTCGACTTCAGGTGGTTATAACTATAAGAGTTACTTAGTTGACAGTTGTGTTTCTCTCGGCAACTGTCAAGTCCTTTAAATAGATTTTGTATCATCAAGGAAAATAATATGATTTAGTCAGATCAACTCTGATCCTTGGCTGACCATATTTGGTTTCTTGTTGGTTAACAAATTTGTCTCCTTGAAGATTTGATTATAATGACTATTTATGCCTAAATTTGAAGACAAATAAGTAACAAACAATTCGGTAAGTTAATAATTAACTTCCCTCTGAATTTTGATTAAGGTACAACTCCCTTTTATAATAAAATTTTGATTTTTGAAATTTATAAATGGGTATACTTTTGACCAGAAAGTAGTAAAGGCAAACTAACATTTGTTCATAGCCATGATACAAATGCGATTAATTTAAGAAGTGAATTTTCAAAGAATCAACTCGAACACACAGGTTATAAGACTTGAAAACAACTACCGACAACACTTCAATACAAAGATTGAGATACCAACGAGATCGCTTTTGTTGACGTGGTTTTGAGATCCACCAACATTGTAATAAAGTCTCCTAACGGACGCTTCTATCCTCTATTGAACAAAGTATTCAAAGATGCTAAGATTGGCGCAGTAAGATCATGCTTTCAACTCCAAGGTTCCTTGAGTGCGCATTAGCTCCGCTTGGCTCGACAGGATATTTTGGTATACCTACAACGTTCAACGGCTAACAACAAATAGTAGACTAAGGGCTTTCGTGTGATTCAAATGATTTGGCAGGTGAGCGCAAGTTTCCTAATTCTAACCGAAAATGAACTGAATTTAAAAGGGTGTAGGGCCTAAGAAGTTTATGTTCTATTCTAAATGCAGGATATGTGGAGCTTCATTTCAATAGACTTCAACCAGATTTCACCTAGCCTCCGCCGAAATTTCGGTGAAAAATTCCAAGTGTAATCTTCAAGGGAAACGCCAAAGATGTTCGTTATAATTTAACATACATGTACACCATCGTAACGAATTTTATAAGGTAAGTATGTAAACCACAACCAAAGTTAAACACAAAATAATCTCCAGTCGACCACGCAAGGCGAAGTTATCATCAACAAGCCGCTAGTGGTATGGAATAAAGCGAAGCTATCTCAATAAAACACCACACCAAAATAAGCTACTTGCATGAATTTAAGCTACTTGGATACGAAAGGAAGAAGAAACCTTGCTAGCATTTCATGACAAGACGAATTCCATCATCAATGAAAAGATCTATTATCATAAAATGTGTTACACAACAATCTCCTCAAAAGTTTTCAAAGGGAAAACTTTCTCTCTTCTCCAAATTATGCAAAAATGCTCTACAATGCTACACTATCTAGCTCTAATGCTAATGCTCTCTCAATGTCTACTATTTCAATGTCTAATCTAATTCTAATGAATTACAAATGAGGGGGACTCCCCCTTTATATAGCTAGCCAAGTCCCAAAAGACGGCTAGGGTTACAATCAATAGGGCTAAAAATCGTGCCGCCCTCACCAAACAAGATTGCCTCTAAAACCCACGAGGGAGAGGTAGTAATAAATGCGCCATAATGTCCACCATCATCCTTCTAGAAGATTCCGTTTGTAGACGCGTTCACATTGTCCTTGATCTTCCTTCTTGACTTTGTTCTTTGACTTCTTCCACTTGAGGGTCTTCATCTTCGTCACTTTGAGTTATACTAAGTCTTAACACTTAGCCATTTTCTTGCAAATTTTCCTCCTTCGAGATTGTAACTCATCTTCATCGTGCTTCCACTTCAAGTCATCGTGCTCTGGCCTCAACATTTCTCCTGCAAAACAAGCAAGGAGAGGGGTATTAGAATACTTTATGATATAAACTTAACTCACTTACCTGATTTTCATGCTTTGATCTCCAAGCGTTCATCGCCAACTTTGTGTTCAAGTTCATGCCTTAGATAAACTTCATCTTTGGGAAATTCATTTCACCTGCTGGAGCTCCGATACTCAATTTCGTTCAACTCCGGCTCTGGAGGACTATCTTTACGAAGGGTTTAAGCAAATTCACCTAGGCAGTTTCTTTCAAATTCATCGTCTGGAGAATTTCGCCTTGAAAACACATTTTCTTCACTTTGCCTTAGAAAATTTTCAAATTTCCCTTAGGGAATTCATCAACCTGGTGCCCACTTAAAATCTTCATCCCAGAATCCTCGGCAAGCTGTGGAAGACCTTAAAATCAACTCCTCATCGATAAACTTCAATACCCAGAAGAAAATTTTCTCCAGAACGCATCAAACCCATGGGTACCCAACGAACGGGTTCATTTAATTTTCTGGAATTTTGAACCTTGGAAAAATAATTTTCAACAATTTAGTTCTCGTTCTTCGATCCCCTCTGAGAATTTTGCTCTGACTTGGAAAATTTTTATTAACCTCGTGAAGCTGGCAGTCACTGACTTCACCTGTGGCAACTCATCACCTTTGAAAGATTTTCTAACACTTCACCACCTCTCCAGACTTAGGCATTTTTCTCCAAGGGAGAAAATATTTGTGCCTTAGAAAATTTGAATCACTTAGTCATTTTTTTTTTTTGAAATTTGCCTTAGAAAATTTCATTCATTTTCAATCCATCTTGCCAGTGGTGAGAAAATTTCATCAACTTCCTGTGGTGAAGAATTTTTTTTATTTCAACTTGCTTAGAAAATTTTCTTGAAGGCGCATCACACCTAATTTTATTTTTTTGTGTGTCTGGCAATTTCAACGCCTAGGTAACACATCCACCACCTTGCAATATTTTCCAGCACACTTCACCTTGAGCGCAAACCACTTAGAGAAATTTGAAATCACGCCTAGCATATTATCTCACACATATCACCTTGGCCACGCCTTAGGAAAAATTCTCCAACATCACCTACCACCTTAGGCGCATATTGGGGCTTGAAGAAGAAAAAACGCCTTAGAAAAATTCTTTAATACCACCTACCCCTTAGGCGCATTTTGCATGTGATGAGGGATAACGCCTAGCCACATTTCACCTTTTACCATGCTTTGGAATATCTTTCACCCTACTTACCACCTTTAGTCACTTTTTACATCTCAACTTGGGCGCATTTGAGACATAGAGGAGGATGGGCGCATTTGAGATGTGTAGAAGGACGAAACACTTGCCAATGCTTTGACCTTTGACTTTCTTCTAAACCTGGCGCATTTGAGGGGGTGAGGGGGATTTTAAATTTTGTCTTTTCTAGGCCAAGTTGGGCGCATTTCACATGGAGTAAAGGATGAAACTTTCAACGCCCCTTGACTCCCTTATAGCTTGAGCGTATTTTGCATGATGTGGAGGATGAAGATTCCAACGCCTTAGCTGGTGACTTTTCAGCTTCCTTTGCTTTGTCCTCATGTGGCCCCATTTGGGCGCATTTAGCCTAGGGTGGAGGACGAGTTTCTTCCCTTAGAAAATTTTTTAGCATCTTGCTGCCATGTGGGCGCATTCAGCCTATGCTGAAGGATGAGTATCTTTGACTTCCTTGACCTTTCTCTCCCTTGGGCGCATTTTACCCATGAAGGAGGATGAACTTTTTTTTTTTTGACTTAGAAATTTTCTGAATGTCTCCAGCTTGCATGTGGGCGCATTTTACCCCTGGTGAAGGATGAAGTTTTTTTTTTGACTAAGAAATTTTCTCAGCCATTTATGCTTGAGGGCGCATTTTGCTATGCCTGCAGGATAAACGTGTTGACTTTCCTTTGACCTTTTCCTCCTTGGGCGCATTTTGGCCTGTGTGAAGGACGAGCCCAACACTTAGAGAAATTTCATGACCTCCAGCTGAGATGGGCGCATTTTCAAGGAAGTGAAGGATGAAGTTCCAGACTTAGCTATTTTTCTCGTCTTC
>VDFB02187450.1:0-20431 GCA_007258455.2 Sequoia sempervirens | reverse complement strand
GGAGGTACTCGCAAGTACCTTGGGATTAGGGGGAAGATCTCCTTAAAAAATAAGTTTATGTCCCCATATGAGGGTGATGGTGACAAGTGAGGAATTTTAGAAAGTCCTCTCTTATCATCATGGGGATGAGAGAAGTTGGGGGAATAAATGTGAATTTAAAATTCACATGATTGGGAATTGTTTAGAGGATAAAACAAGGTCCTCATAAAGGAGGTCCTTGTCCTATGTGAGTGATGTGACACATAAGACTCATATAGGGAAGAGGGGAACCTTGGATGAATAAATGTGAATTTTTAATTCACATGGGGAAGAAGTCAAGGCTAAATAAAGAAAGCACTTATGAAAGGTTGAATTAGAGGACATGCTAAAGATGGTATGTGATTAGATTAAGGTTGTGCAAACAAGTGATTAAGAATATTAATGAGGGATTAGAGGCAAGTGACCAAATATGGAGGATGTGACATTAATCCTGATTAAAAGTGTGCACATCCTAATCATGGATTAATTAAACTAATCCATATTAAAAGAGGTTTATGGAGGATGTGACATGTGAGGAATTAAATAAATGTCTTATTTATTTAATTCTTTGAGGAAAAGGGGGATAAAGGGTAAGGTATTTAATTATTTAACTAGATACCTTAGGGATTTAGAGGACTTTAGGGGTATTAATTAAATAATAGTAGTATTACTTAATCAACGCAAGTAAGAGGATATTTAGATGAAAAGAGATAAATTTGGGCAAATGTAAGTGTCCAAATTTAGGTGTCTACATTTTTCCCCTCTTTCAGATGGTGCTACGAAGTAGCATCTTAATTTTCAAAGAAGATTAAAAGATAGCACCAGGAAGAAGATGATTAGATTGGGAGTGAAGATGAAGGTTAGGGATTGAGGATGCCCCCTCGAGAGGACATGTGGGTTCAAGAGAACACGGGTGTGCTCTCAAAATGGATGAGACGATGAAGGGGGACATGAGGAAGATGATGCAAGGTGATGGATAAGAGAGTGTTGGTGTAATTAAATGTCTTGTACCTTGTCCTAGGTCTTGATTACACCTTAATTAAGTTTACTTAGGGACCACATAGGAGGTTGTTGGAGATTTTCCACTTTTGGTGGACTTGACATCTCATTACCACATCACTTCCACCTTTTGTGGACATATCATGGGATTATCTCTCCACCTTTTGTGGGTGATCCACCTTTTGTGGAGATTATCACATTATCCTTTTCCACTTTAGATGGAGTGATAACTTTTCCTTGTTGTCTCATGTCATAAGATTACGACACTTGTCATAATCTTATGCCCTCCTATGTTCTCACCTTGGCTATATAACCAAGGGGTCTCTTATGTACATGGTATTGTATTGCATCTCATATTATTGACATTGAATACAGTTTATTCTTGTCATATTATTTTCTCTCTTTTGTGCTTTCTATTAGGCTTCTAGATCTTGGGTGGCTACCTTCATAGCCAATTCTTACATGGTATCAGAGCTTTTGGAGTGCCTTTAGTTAGTCATTTGGAGAGTTCTTGGAGGGTTCCATTTTTGGCCTTGTATTGCAAGTGCATTTTGGGAGCTTGTTGCATTAGATCTGAGCTCGCCATTGTGTCTAGAGTGTCTGAGATAGTCAGATTTTCCTTTTGTTTCGTCTCAGTTGGACATCGGAGGCCAAATCTACAAAGAGTTGAAGATCAGAGGTGGTTGCCAGATCCAGGAGGTAGCTACCACTTTGGAGCATTTTCAGCTGAAAAGGACATCGCCATTGTGCTCAGAAGGGCCAAGAACCCATAAATCGATTGCCAATTCGTCCAAATCGGAGCAAGTTGTCCGTCGAGGCAAAAAAAATTTGGTAGGCCGGCCGTATGGCCAACCTGCATAGTGGTACGATTTTTTCAAAATATATATATATTTATTTTTCTGCGAAATTTTTCAAAAAAAAAAAACCATTCAAAAAAATATATTATTTTCGCAGTTTTGATTTTGTATAAAGTTTTTAAATAAAATTAAAAATAAAAAAAAAACAAAAATCAAAAAAAAAAAACCGAGTACGCAGAGTACAAGGTACTCTGCTGTACCCGACCCGTGTGCAGGACTGTACAACCACCGCGGGCCCCGCACGGACAGCCATGTGGCGTGGCAATCCGCCGCCACGTGGCCACCCCTCCAGTGCTCACCGGCAAGCGGCCAGTCAATCTTCACTGGCAACAAAGGAATATTCGGGGATCTTCTAAGATTCCGTCGCCGGCACCAGTGGAGAATATACCGGCAACCCTGTAGAATATTCCATTGAATTTTTTCGGCAGTGCGACGGCGACGGTGACGGCCAAATGACTGTCAAATTTAAGCTCGAATTTGTCTGTGACGGTCATACGCTTGTCAAATTTAATCGAATAGATTGCTGACGTCAGCATTGCATAGGATGACGTCATCACCTTTTTGAAAAATTTTCCCCCCTCACCAATGGGCTTTTTGAATTTGCAGTCCATGTTCGGAGACTCATATCTCGCTCATTTTTGCTCCTTTTTTCGAGCAATTTTTTTTTATTTAGGCTAATTTTTTGTGTACTTCATAGTGGTGTACTCAGTTTCTGATTTTGATGGACATATTTTCCATAATTTTCAGTTTCTCATGACTGTACCTATCTTGTCACCATTTTTGCAACTTCAAAGGCTTCGTTCAGGCTCATACGAACTCCTTTTCAGGTGCTATTTTTTTTTAAAGTGCATGATTTTTTGTCTACTTCTTGAATCTACAATCAGTTTGAAGTGATCTTGAGTGGATTTTGTACTTTCAGCATATGGTCATTTTTGGCCTCTTTGGCACTTGTATTGCATAGATCTGAATTTAGGTCTTTGCTTATTTGCTTTAGTTTGTTATCAGCCTCTTTATTGGAAAGTTGTAAATTAGAAATCATAAGCCCACTTAGCCAAGTTGCAAGTGGCCTATTGTACACGCACTACATTATAAAGTGCCAAAATCATCTATTTGTGGGGGGGTACTTTGATTGAGTGAATTTGGGGGGGTGTATCTTGTGTGATTGTTCATATTTTCTCTCTTGTGCTCTTGCATTCCATCATGGGTTCATCTAAAGTTCCACTCTTAACTGCACATAATTATGGTACTTGGAAAGTACGTGCATGGAGTAAACTAATGGAAAAAGGTTTAATTCACTACATTGATGGAACCATAACTACACCTTCAGATCCTAAGGTAGATCCAATTGCATATATGGATTGGCTCACTAAAACTTCTATGGCATTGGGTACACTAAGAAAGTTCATTTCAGATGATCTCATTTTCCATGTTGGTAAATGTACTACAGCTAAGGAAGCTTGGGATAAGCTTGTTGCTTTGTATGGTAAGGTTGATAAGGTTAAGGGATACAAACTTGAACATGATCTCTTAAGCCTTGATCCCAAAGATTTTGATACAATTCAAGATTATGTCACTAAAGCAAATGAACTAAGAGCACAACTAAAAGGTTGTGGTATTGAAGAAGAGGATGATCAATTGGTCTTCAACTTGTTGGATAAACTTCCAGTTGAGTATGCAGCCTTTGTTTCAAGTTTTCAGACTCAAAGATTGACAATAAGTAACTTCACAACACCATCTTTTGAGGCTCTCACAGATCTTTTGATTCTTGAGCAAAATAAGTTGATGAAAATGGGTATTCTCAAGTCTTCAACTTCAAGAGCATTAGTGGTCAATCATGGAAACAATAAGCAAGGCAAAGGGAAGGACCAAAAGCAATCTTCGCCAAAGCCACAAGGAGAGAACAAACAATCCACTCCTCCACAACAAAGCTCATCTTCATCTTCTTCAAAGAAGTACAACAATTCAAACAAGAGGGAGCAACCAACATGTGCATATTGCAAAAGGATTGGTCATGATGAGCATCGTTGTCATGTTAAGCAAATTGATGAGTTGAAACACATCCTTAAAAAGAACAACATCAACTTTCCAGCTACATATCAAGAGAAGGATTCATCCCCTTCCTCTTCTTCTAAGGGAAAAGGAACAACTCTCATGGCAACAACATCTAGCTCATCTCCTTCTTCTTCATCTCAACATGATAAACATAAGGGGCAAGCATTTCTTGCTTTTGCAGATTCCAATTCAGATAGGTGGATCCTTGATTTAGGAGCTTTGCATCATATGATTTCGTCCAAGGATATGTACTCTTCATTTGATTCTTGTTCATCACCACCCATTTTGATGGCTAACAACACTTCTTTGGAAGTTTGTGGGAAGGGTTCTATTGATATTGAAGGTGGAGCATTTAATGATGTTCTATGTGTGCCTACTTTGTCAAGGAACATCCTTTCCATCTATCAAATTACACATAGTGGTACAGGAAAGACTGTAGAGTTCACACTAGATTCTGTCATTGTTCGGGATTTGCATAGCAAGGCTCTTGTTGCAATTGGGGAGGTTGATCATCGTTCTCAGTTCTACACCTTCTCATACTTTGCTCCTATTGATGATTCGGTTCACCCTAGTGTGGACACACTTGAGGAGATTGAGTATGGTTACTTGAATCTTGGAGTGCTCACTAGTCCTAAGGTTCTTGAACCTATTGTTGATACTCCATCTCCTACATTGACCGATGTACTTGATGATACTTGTGTTCCGACAGTTTCAGTACCTTGTGATTCAGTGCAACAGTGCATACCTTGTCTTCCAGCAACAGCTTCATGGGATGACTACTTGACAGACATTGGTAGTTTATTTGTGGAATCCTACATTGCAGATTTGGGAGGCACATTTGATTCCTTACATCTTCTCTTTGATGAAGGTAATTCTTCTTCAGTTGTTGCAAGGGAACACTCTGACCCTCCTCTACATGATCAGTCTTTTGAGGTTGATGTGATTGTGGATGCATCTTTACAACAGTTGGAGGAGGCCACTTTCTCTCTTGAGGAGACATTGTCTTTGGAGTATGTTCTATCTTCATCCTTGCTAGATCTTGAGTTGTCTTTTTCAGCAGATGCGAGTGTTGTTGCAAAGGGGTTCTCACAGATTCCAAGAGGTGACTACATTGCAACTTCACATGGTTTGGGGAAGGCATCTTTCAGCATCAACACAGGGAACTTTGAGCAGATTTCAGAGACTTCTTACATTTTGAGGGTTCTTCCTTCTTCACTTGTGGATTAGGGAGACTTCATTCATGCACCTTTGGTATTGTTTCTTCCCAAGGGGAGGAACGGTGTTCGACAGTTTTGGAGCAGCTTCTTCATTCCTTCTCGACATCTTCCATGGGTGATCATTGGCCACATTGAGGGCTACCTTGTCTCTCTTCTTCTCTTGTATGGGGGGGACTTTCCTCACATAGGGTTTTATCCTTCTCATTGCCCATCCATCATTCTCCTAATCTCTCTGGGATGGTGCCTGGTTCCACTGTGTGTCTGAGATCTCTCAGACCATAAATATCTGTCAATGCCTTGGTTAGAGGTTTGCCCAGGGACCTTGGGAGGTTGTTGGAGATTTTCCACTTTTGGTGGACTTGACATCTCATTACCACATCACTTCCACCTTTTGTGGACATATCATGTGATTATCTCTCCACCTTTTGTGGGTGATCCACCTTTTGTGGAGATTATCACATTATCCTTTTCCACTTTAGATGGAGTGATAACTTTTCCTTGTTGTCTCATGTCATAAGATTACGACACTTGTCATAATCTTATGCCCTCCTATATTCTCACCTTGGCTATATAACCAAGGGGTCTCCTATGTACATGGTATTGTATTGCATCTCATATTATTGACATTGAATACAATTTATTCTTGTCATATTATTTTCTCTCTCTTTTGTGCTTTCTATTAGGCCTCTAAATCTTGGGTGGCTACCTTCATAGCCAATTCTTACAGAGAGGATGATAAGCGATAGGAGATTGGGAAGCACAAATGGATATAAGGACAAAGGTGATGTTGCTCGAGTCAAGCTACAATCCAAAATGGGTTGAAGATGGATGGAGTGTTGTCAGGGAGGGAATGATATATCCCAAAACAACACAATGATAGGGAAGGATACATCCTGATGATGATGATGAAAGTGTTGTTGATGAGGGAAGTATACATCCCAAAACAACACCAAAGGATAGGGAAGGATACATCCCAATTATGATGACGATGATGATGATTGGATCAAGGCTTGTAGCAAGGCTGGGAACAGACCAAGGATGTGATTAGATGATTTGTGCTAGATTGAATGGATGAGGAGTGGATTGAGATGAGAGTGATGAAAGGAATGAAAATGATGGGGGAAAAGATGCTTAGAATAACCAATCTATATTATTCTAAGAAGATTGAAAAGAGGATGAAACAATGAAAAGATACTTAGAATAACCAATCTATATTATTCTAAGAAGATTGAAAAGAGGATGAAAGGATGCAGATTGATGAAAAGATGGATGAGAAGAGATGGAGGATACATGCAATGCAATGGAATGAAAAATGAGATGCAATCCTAATGAAATTTTCCATTTTTGGAGCACTGATTTTTGTTATAGCATAAGACACCAGGTGCTAGGGTATGTGAAACCAATGCGGATTAGTGTCTAATGCACAAAACAAACACAATAGACAAGAAGGCTATCCCAACAATCCAAGGTCATGAAGACTTTGGTCAGGCTAGTTGTTGGGATAACTACAAGCATAGAAGGATGCCCCAGTGTAACACAAGACCTCATAGGTCTTGGCGGGTACTATGCAGGACAACCAGGAAGATAACAACAAAGAAAAGGTTAAGATATGCCCCTATGTTTACTAGTCAAAGCACACCATGATATGATAGATCATAGTGGCTTTGACAAGTGATGATAGGAAGCTCAAATGATAAACGAAATCTAAAAGTATAAAAATATCACAATCAATTTCAAACATCATTTGCCATAGGATCGAGAAGATGGATGGAGTTGATGAGGTATGTTAGGAAGGATGCATCTTGTTGAGACCAAAGATGGAAACTAAACTAAAAGATTGATAAATGACGCAGGAAATTCCAAAACCAATTGAATCACATGATATTGGTGGATCTCGTTTGTGAAGAACCAGCTAGATAGGGACATACTTGATGACGCGACGTAACAAAAATACATAGGACCGACACACCCTAAAGACCTAGGGGCTTGGAGGCCGATCATAGATTAGCCTTGCATATGTGAAAGCGCAAAGCCCTCGTAGTTCGATAAAATACCATGTACAAAAGCAGAAAGAGGACAATGAAGACTGATGATAGATGACAAAGATAGGATGGACAAAAGGATCCCTAGGGGTGGATCAAAAGATTGACCTTGCCTACATGAAAGCGCAAGGGCAATGTAGTTCGACAAAATACCAAAGACAAATGATGGATAAAGGATGATGAGATGACCATGATAAGTGGATAAAAAGATGGAACTGATATGATGAGACAAGATAGTCCTAGTGGATAAGATAGGATGATGGTGATTACATGAAGCTCAAGGATGGGATAGTTATCCAAATCATCAAAAGATGAATTAGAAGGATGATATGATAGAGAGATGAGTGATGAGAAGTGACAAGAGATTGGAAAGATGTGTGAGAGAAGTGGGAGTGATGATGATGAGATAAATTGCATTAGATCGCAAGGGGAGAAGCCTATAGCTAGATACAAATGACAAGGGATTATGAGATGGGATGAGGATAGAGATGAATGGATAGGGATATAAGGATGGTGGATGGAAGGGATTACCTATCACGTCGATCGAAGATCCGAATTAAGATAAAGTCTCGAAGGAAAGAATGGCGTCGAATTAAATCAAAGGTCCCTGTCGTCGATCAAAATGTCGAATCGAAAATAAAGGTATTCGTCGATCAGAAATCCGAGATCGAAATCGGCGAATTACCGTCGATAAATAGATAAGAATAATTCAGATCGTCGATCGAACCGAATTAGATAAAGCGTCGTCGTCGATCAGCATCCGATTAAATCGAAGAATTCTGTCGATCGATAAAGAATCGAATAAATCAAAAACAGATCGATCAAAAAGGATAAGGATAAGGAATAGAAAGGGATTGTTATGAAGGATAAGAAGATAAGGAGGGGGAGATGGAGGGGATTGTTTGGATGGATAGGAAGATAAAGATGGGGAGAGGGAGGGGATGACATGATGGATGAATGATGTCTCCAAGGACTATGTCACAAAGGAAGTAGATGCCCCCACTCTAGATATGTCATGTGTGATGAGGCAGGAGGATGGAAGATGAGTGGATGGGAAGATAAAGGAGATAAATGGAGGAAGATATGATGGGATGCATGGATAAAGAAGGGAGGTTGATTGTAGCATGACGGGTGGACAGGGAAGGTAGATGGATGTGGATAAGGATTAGGATAGTGTATTGGTGAGGGGAATATATGCCAAGAGGCATCCAAAGCATGTATATATGTTTGTCCCTATCTTTATCAAGATCACAAGGAGGATGGAGGGATTGGGATAAATGGGATATGATAGGCAAGATGTGAAAGATAGGTGGGATGGAGGAGGTGAGTAAAGGGGATGCAGGTGCCCCCAAGTGCATAAGTTGGATGGGGGACTTACACATGATGCCAGTTTGCCAGGTTTTCATCATAGTACTTATCCAAGGCGCTTGTTTGCCAAGTTTTCACCTTTATTTTTTGGATAGTATGTAGATGAAGATGGATAAGGATAGGGATGCAGATAAGTGGATTTAGAAGACATGTGGTAAGGAGATGGATGAAGGACTCAAGCATCAAGTTCCATATGAGGTATTAAGAGCCCATGTGTGAAGTGACTATTTGATGTTGGTACAACCTTATTAAGATAAATGGATTATGCAAGAGAATGGATTAAAGGGATTTTATGGGGGAGATATTTTGGATAATGGATGGGATGTTGGAAAGTGTATGGATGTAATGATGGGGTAGGTGTGTGATGGGGTGATGAGTTCAAGACCAACATTGGCACATCTGGTGGTGGATGTGAAATGATAGGAGTATTAATGGATGGATGATGTGGGGATAATGGAGGAGATGGGATAGTGAATTTTGGGAAATAAGGACCCAAAACAAATTTAGGAGATGGAAGGGGTGTATGATTAGCTTTTGGATTAACAACTTTGGATTTTGTTACAAATTTTTCATTTGAAGGCATTGCATTTTTTTCTTTGGGATCCACATGGTTTTGATCTTTTCTTTGGCGAGCCTTTGTGGCCTATGGGTTTGATTTGGATTTTGGATTGGATTTTTCTTTTTGTCAACATGTCATTTTAAGGAGACATGAGGGGATTTAGATTCATGTGGATGTTTAGATTTATGAATTTTTATTTTAGCATCCAAAGTGCTTTTAATAACAATGGGATGGGTGCGAGGAGATGGATGATATGAAGGAAACATGAATGGAGTGATGGAGGTAGGATTTTAGGGATGATATGTGGATGGACAATGTGTAGGTGTGTGCCTTTGTTGATCTAATTAGGGAACATGATAGTGTAATTTTTATGATAGGTGACATGAATAGGTGATGGAGGGATAAAAGGATGAATAAGATGAAATGGAGGAGGGGATTTTGGGATATAAGGGCCCAAAATGGGCTTAGTAGCTGGAAGATGTATGATGGTGGATGGAGGGATATAAGGACCCAAAATGGATGGAGTAGATGAAGTATGAGAGATGTTGGATGGAGGGACATAAGGACCCAAAATGGATTTGGAAGACGAAGGAGGAATATGGATGGTTGTTTTGAGGTTATACGATGGAGGGGGGATGGCGGAAAATGGTTTTGTGGAGTGACAGGAAGAGCCTATTATGCTTTGGGAGGAGGCTTGTTGAGGACGTATAAAGGTTGTACCAACATTTTTGTATTGTGATTCACAAGCAGTACATCTGAGACCTTGCGTATAGGAGTGTTCTTTGACCTGGATGGGCTCTAAAATACCTTGCTCATGAAGGCCTAAACCTTTTCCTTGATAGTTCATGTTCTTGAGCATTCAATCCATGATAAGATTTTTGTTATTCTAGAAGAATGATGGAAGTCCATTATTAGGCAAAGTATGATGGGTGGTATACATGATTTATTTTTCTTCTACAAGGAAACCACCATGGAGGAATGTGAGAGTACCAAGGGGATATAAAAGTGATGTGGGGATAATAGGTTTAGGTGACAATGGATGATCATGAGATGGAGATGATGGGATAGCAACATCCTGATTGGGAGGAGTGAGTGATAAGGGATCAAGAGAGGGATTAGGTGATATGATAGGATTTGGATTTATGGTAGCAAGTGATAAGGGCTTCTGAGATGGAGTAGTTGGATCTTGAGTGTTAAGGGGATCATGGGATGGAATGGATGGGAGACTATGATCTTGAGATGAACTAGACAGGGTGACAGAATCTTGATGTGGAGGAGGGGATATGGTATGCTTTGGATCAAGCTCTTGGCATGACTCATCATGTGTGGGAGGCATGTTGGATGGACTCCAAAAGTGGGGGAGATGGAAGGATGGAGGATTCATGAAGTTCACGGGGATGGATTTCAGTGATACTGGGAGTGGGAGGAGTGGATTGGATTTGTGTATCTTCGATGGATTGGGTGGATCTAGGAGTAGAAGATGGCGATTATGTTTGGTTATCTTCAATGGGTTCAACAAATCTTGAGGTAGGAGATGGGGGTTCAATGGATTTGGTGGGTTTGATGGTTTCAATGATTTGAGTGGTGCTAGGGATGGTAACAGTAATGATAGGTGTGGGATGGAGAAGGGTATCATCACTAATGACTGTGGATGATAGATTGGGATGGCATGGTTCCATGACTTCAAGATGTGGAGTTGGGGATGTCTTCTTTGTCATAAGTCCTTGGAGAACTTCTGGAGTGAGAATCATGCATATTCTAGGCTTAGCTAGGGTGATGTGATGGGAATAGATGAAGGATTGTGGGTTGGTGGAGGACTAGGATTATGGATTGGTGGACCGGGATTAGATGGAGGAATGGGATTGGATGGAAAACTAAGAGTAGGTGGAGGATTTGGATTAGTGGGGGGGTCAAGATTAGATGGAGGGTTAAGGTAGGGATATTGGGATGGTGGATTAGGATGGGAAAATTGGGACAATAGATTAGGACAAGAGGATATGGTTGGTGGATTGTAGTAAGGGTATTGAGGAGGATTTGGTTGGGAAGATTGGGATGGTGGATTAGGACAAGAAGATGCAGATGGTGAATTAGGACAAGAGGAATACATGGATGGTGGGTTAGGATAGGAAGATGTGGATATTGGATTAGGATAGGTTGATGGGGGTGTAGGACTAAGAAAAGAAGGGGTGGATGTTGGATTAGGATGGGTAGATTGGTATGAAGAACTAGGACAGGGGGACATGGATGGTGGATTATAGTAGGAATATTGGGATGGTAGATTAGGATGGGAAGACTGGGGTGGTGGATTGTAGTAAGAATATGTGGATGAAGGATTGAAATAGGAAGATGTGGATGGTGGATTATAATAGGGATAGTGGGACACTAGATTGGGATAAGAAGACCTGGATGTTGGATAGGAAGATGACATAGAGGAAGGATATGATGAGGATGCGGGCGATGAAGATAATGGATATCCCTTGTTGAAGGTTGCATAAGGAGTGTTATTGGGCGTGGACAAAGATGTAACAAGATAGCTCGTAGGGGTGATTGGGTTCTAGAAAGTGATTGGGGAAAACCTACTAGAAATGATAGCATCAAGGGGATTGATGTCATATACCTCTTGATCAACAAGACTCTTGCTATCATCGTCAACATAATTGGGATTTCCCTTGACTACTATTTTTGGTTGCATCGGTGAAGGATAAGGATTCATGATGTTAGATTAGATGGATAGGGATTGAAAGGATGGGAACAAATAATTAGAAGGAAATAAAAGGTGATGAAGGGATAAATAGGATGAATTTGAAGATGGAAGAAGGGGTATTAAGATTTGTTTCGATATCAACAGATCTTGGATGTAGATGGACTAAAGCTCAGATTAGGATTTAGGTTAAGCTTAGAGTGGGATTAGATTAAAGCTCAGATTAGGATTGGATTGAAGCTCAAATTATGATGATTGAAGGATGTGATGGGATTGATTTTAAACCAATTTCAAGGGTTTAACTAGATGACGTAAGGTGTTGACAATCTGATTTTTCCAAATTTGGCAATTTTCAAAAATTATCAAATTTTTCCATTTTAGGTAACTGCATAGGAATACCTTTAAGAGTCCATTTTTTTCCCCAAAAACTTCCTAAAACTAAGGTAGGATGAATTTCCAACTAACATCCTAAATTTGAGACATGCATTCTGAGTTATTAACGAAAATTATTTTTCAAAAATTGGAAAAAAAACACTAAATTGCAATTTTGAGGGTCAAGATGAAAGTTTTAAGCCTCAAAAATATGTTGAAACAAGGGCCAACCTCATATTGCAACTACTTGTAAAATTTCAGCCTAAACGAACACCCAAGTCAAAAGTTATGGCCTCTGGAAGTTTCTACATCAAAATCAAAACCCCTAAAATGAAGTCTAGGTGATTGAGATGGATAACTTGATGATGGATATGGACTCTAATGATGTTCTAAGAAGCACCTATGTGATTTCGTCGATGAAATGATGAATTTTAGAAGGAAACGACGATGATGAGAAGACAGATGAAGGTCTACTTTTGGGAAAATTCGCCTATCTGGGTGGCAAGGTCGCCTATCTCTGGGGCAAGGTCACCTATCTATGGGGCAATGTCGTCTATCTCCTGGGAAAGGTCACCTATCTATGGGGCAAGGTCATCTATCTCCTGGGAAAGGTCACTTATCTATTGGAAAAGGTCACCTATCTGGTGGGTAAGGTCACCTATCTACTAAGTAAGGTCGCCTATTTGTTGGGCAAGGTTGCCTATCTGTTGAGCAAGGTCACCTATCTGTTGGGTAAGGTCACCTATCTATTGGGCAAGGTCGCCTATCTCAAGGTCAAGGTCAGGGTTGCCTAAGTTCAGCTTAGGGTCTCCCAAGCTTAGGGAAAAGGTCGCCCAAGTTAGTTTTCAGAGTTGTCAAAATCAGAAAAGGGGCAAACGGATTATCGAAACAGGAAAACAAACCTTGAGAATGAGCTACCGAACTATTAGAATGGGGAAACAGATGATCAGAATGGGTAAACGAATGCTTGGAATGAGATGAATGCTCAGAATGGGGAGATAGATGCTTAGAATGAGGAGACAGATTCTCAAAATGAGAAAACAAATGCTCGAAAGGGGAAATGAATGCTCACAATGGCCAAAGAGATACTCAGAATGGGAAACGAATACTTGGAATGGGAAAACGGATGCTCGGAATGGGAAAAAAGATGCTTAGAATGAGGAAAAAGATGCTCAAAACGAGGTGATGGATACTTGGAATGAGGAGATGGATGCTCAAAATGATTGAATGAAAGGTGAAATTTGTTGTTTGGGGGGCAAAATTGCCCAAGTTGGGGCAGGGTCACCCAACTTGGTGAAACAAGTTGTTTGATTGATAGTGACTTGGGAAAAGGGCAGAGTTGTTGAGGGCAAGGTCGCCCAACTGGGGGTGGGGTCATCTCTGTCAGTAGACTTGGACATAATTTGAATGAAAATGACTATGGCAAAGGACCCAAAACACAACAAACAACAAGCAGAAAGAAACGCTGACTTGACCAAACAAGAATGTATTGGTTTAGCACAAAAAAGATAGTTCAAATAGCACAATCCTAAGATTAGTGAAAAGGGTATGGCCAACACAGTCCTCTAACTAGGATGAACAAGACAAACTAGGGAGTCCTCGATATACACACAGTATGTCAGGCACAACCGTGAACACCAGCCTATCTACAAGCATGAGTCGGGAACCCCAACAAGATACTGAAGGCTCAGACCAAGTCTTCAGATCTTATCTAGGTATCACCCTAGCTTCGACGCTCCACCAAACACGACTTGACTAGATTGGAGTACAACTTTGGCTCTCCCCCCTTTATATACCCTATTGGTACACGTGGTTGGGATCGTCCCTTGGGGTGATGAAATCCCCAAGCAGGTCCCGCTAAAAAGAGCACTAAATGTCTTCGACTACTCCCCAGGCTCACATGAAATGCAAGGGGAAAGCTTAAATGAAGTAGTGCTCCCTTGGGTAACAAAAGGGCTAAGTAAACTATGATTTCTTATCACCTAAGATCGCCAAATGACACAAGGGGATTGGATATGTCAATAGTTTATTTGACAAGAAAAGCACACAAATGTTTTGAATCCCCCTACTTAAAACTATGTGCCTAGATTAATAAGCAAAAACAACAAACAAACTAAACTAACAACGTTGGGACTGATCATTCTGCAAGAAAAGTGTTAGTAGTTTGAGCCTTCAGCCTTGGGTAAGCAAGAAATAGTTGCACAAATGTTAGGAAAAACATGAACACTCAAAGACAAGATGAGCTAGGGGGTCAATATTAAGCAAAACAATAAGAAACGAACTTTGAAAATGAAGTTATGTCACTATTTTACCTCACAAACACTTTTTTGGGCAAGGTTTCCCCTGTCAAGGTTAGGTTTTCCCCTCTCTGGGGCAGGGTCACCTATCCATAAAACTGAAGGAAGATTCTATCTATTTCACAGATGGGTGATTCTATAAGGAAGAATTGCCCCTATTGAGGGAAGGTTTGCCCAAGTTGGGGCAGGCTCACCCAACTTAGGGCAGGGTTGCCCCTGTTAAGGTCAGGGTCACCCAACTATGGGTGGGGTCACCTCTATCAGCTGCAAAGTCACCTTTGTGTAACTTGAACCTACAAAACATCAAACAATAGAAAACGTAAAAGATACCCATTTGTGGGTCCCATCGGGCATGCCATAAATGTGAGTAGTACTATTTTCCTATCCTAAATGATGCAAAATAAGGAAAACAACACTTCAACACCTCAAGATTGGGCTACGTTAAACTCAAACAAAATAAAGATGAAAAACAACATATTTATACCTTGTATGAGTTGCTCTTTAGTTGGCCCTTTGATAGTTGATGATATGTGTGCTCCTTGATGGGGCCCTTTGATAATTGATGATATGTGTGCTCCTTGATGGTAAATGGACTAAAAATGGATGCAAAATGATTTGGATGAGATGATGAATGCAATAAGCTATTTGGGTATTTTGATGGATGAATGCAAATGCAAGTGATGAAAGCTTGAAACATGCAACAATGGAGGATATGAAAAATGCTTGCAAAATTATTTAATATGAGTGCCTGAAGGCTTGAGATTGAATTGCAAATGTGATGAATGAAAATGTGATTGTTCAAAATGAGAGAAAATCTTCCATTTTAAGGGGAAAATCTCTAGAGAAATGAATGGTCAAGATTTTTCCAACATGGGCAAGATGAAGGGTTGTGGTGAGTTGAGGACTCATAAGCCTTCACATCTTGGCATGTGGAGGATGAGATGTCACAAGGACAAGTGAGTTGGAAAAAGGACATGTGAGGTGGAGGTACTTGCAAGTACCTTGGGATTATGGATAAATCTCCTTAAAAAAGAAGTTCTTGTCCCCATATGAGGGTGATGGTGACAAGTGAGGAATTTTAGAAAGTCCTCTCTTATCATCATGGGGATGAGAGAAGTTGTTGGGGGAATAAATGTGAATTTAAAATTCACATGATTGGGAGTTTTCTAGAGGATAAAACAAGGTCCTCATAAAGGAGGTCCTTGTCCCATGTGAGTGATGTGACACATGAGACCCATATAGGGAAGAGGGGAACCTTGGACGAATAAATGCGAATTTTTAATTCACATGGGGAAGAGGTCAAGGCTAAATAAAGAAAACACTTATGAAAGGTTGACTTGGAGGACATGATAAAGATGGTATGTGATTAGATTAATGTTGTGCAAACAAGTGATTAAGAATATTAATGAGGGATTAGAGGCAAGTGGCCAAATATGGAGGATGTGGCATTAATCCTAATTAAAAGTGTGCACATCCTAATCATGGATTAATTAAACTAAACTAGATTAAAAGAGGTTTATGGAGGATGTGACATGTGAGGAATTAAATAAATGTCTTATTTATTTAATTCTTTGAGGAAAAGGGGGATAAAGGGTAAGGTATTTAATTATTTAACTAGATACCTTAGGTATTTAGAGGACTTTAGGGGTATTAATTAAATAATAGTAATATTGCTTAATTAATGCAAGTAAAATGATATTTAGACGAAAAGGGATAAATTTGGGAAAATTTAAGTGTCCAAATTTAGGTGTCTACAGTTGGAATCAAGTTCAACAATGTCTTGATTGCTATCAAAGACATATGCAAAACATTCTATATCTTCAACAATGTTGATGTGAGAAATATTCTTGTCACTCATGGTATATGATCCTAATTTTTCTATTTTTAAACTGGGTGAGCTATTATCAAGCAAGATTTCCTTCAATAATTTGGTGGATTGTGGTAGCTCTCTTCTGTTTGAATCAATATAGTTGAAATTTGTGATTGCCTTATTTCCTTTTATGGAAATTGCAGCCATATCATAAGCATAGGCAACTTCTTCAACTATATCAAAACTGCCTAACCACTGTCATTTTTTCAATTTCTTATTCCAAATTTTTGCAACATAATGACCCCATGGTTGTTGTCTAACACCTCTATATGACATTTCTTTTGTAGATTTTTTAGACTCATCAGAACTCAAGCATAGGTCTTCACTATCTTGTACTTTTTCTTTCTGGCTATTATTAGACAAAGTCTACATTGCAAGAGCTTGGTGGTATCATCAAAATTTGTGATTGCTTTTGTGAAGCCTTGAGTTTATCCTATTCTAAAGGTGAAAAATAACTAAAATGCAATATAAAGAAAATATAAGGAACACCTCAAAGATTAGCCTAAGGAATGATAACACAAATAAAGATAGCAAAATAATGATTGTAAATGATTATACCTTTGTGTTGTTGAATCCCTTGGTTGGCCCTTAATGTTATATGCTTGTATGCTCCTTAGATGGCTATGAAAATGGTGTATGCAAGATGAACAATGTGATAAATGCTAATGCTAGTGACTATGTGGCTTGACTAAATGGCTAAAGTAATGCTTGCAAAATGAATAATCAAATTGGTAGCATAAGGGTGCAAATGGCTAAGTGTTCTCCAAAATGCATTAAAAAAGTGGGTATTTATAGAGGAAATTGAATTCTCTAGAGAATTCAATGGTCAAGATTGAGCCACCATGGCCAAGATGAAGGGCTATGGTGAGTTGAGGCCTCACAAGCCCTCACATATTGATATGTGAAATGTGAAGTGGCTAAGGATGTGATGAGGTGTAGGTGAGGTGGAAGAAGGACATGTGATGCGGAAGAAGGACATGTACCTTGATGTGATCTCTAAATGATCACATGGGGAAGAAAATATTCCTTGGAGGAATAAAAGTGAATTTTAAATTCACAATGATTGGAAGAATTTAGTAGATAAGACAAAGTTCCAAAAAAGGTAGGATTTTGACACATGTGAGTGATGTGACAAGTCAAAGGGTTCTAGAAGAATTTGGCACATGTGATGTGACAAGTCAAAGGTTCTAGAATTTGCATGAGGAAGAGAAGATTCCTTGGAGGAATAAAAGTGAATTAAAAATTTACATGGGGAAGAGAGGAGCCTTGGATGAATAAAAAAGAATTAAAAATTCCTTGGGGGATGGGGAGAGTTGACCAAGATATTGATTGGATTAGCTAATTAGTGATTAGAAGATAATTAGTGGTTAAGGAAGATTAGAGGCCAACTTGCAAAAGCTAGAGGATGTGACACATCCTAATCAAGGATTAGACATGTGCACATCCCTAATAAAGAGATTAGGAGGTTGATTAGGGTTAAGGAAAAGGATGTGACATGTGAGGAATTAAATAAATATCATATTTATTTAATTCATTTGATGAAAGGGGAATTAAAGAGGTAAGGTATTTAATTATTTAACTAGATACCTTAGAGATTAGAAGAACTTTAGAAGTATTAATTAAATAATAGTGATATTACTTAATTAATATAGATAAGGGGATATTCGAATGAAAAAGGGTTAAATTTGGATAAATAAAGTGTCCAAATTTAAGTGTCTACATTTTTCCCCTCTTTGAGATGGTGTTACGAAGTAGCATCATTTCAAAGAATATTAAAACGTAGAACTTGAAAGAAGATGGTTAGATGGGAAAAGATGCCCTAGTCATTCAAAGGAGTGACTAGGAAGGAAAAAATGATGAAGATTAGGGATTGAGGATGCCCCCTCGAGAGGACATGTAGATTCAAGAGAACACGGGTGTGCTCTCGAAATGGATGAGATGATGTGAGAGGATAGATGATGAGGAGGATGCAAAGTGATGGGAAAGAGAGGATGATAAGCAATAGGAGAGGGATGAAGCACAAAGGGATTCAAGGACAAAGGTGGTGTTGCCCCAATCAAGCTACAAGCCAAAATGGGTTGATGTTGGATGGAGTGTTGTCAATGAGGGAATGATATATCCCGAAACAACATGAGGATATGGAAAGATACACCCCAATGATGATGATGATGAAAGTGTTGTTGATGAGGGAAGGAAACATCCCAAAACAACATGAGGGTAGGGAAGGATATATCCTGATAAAAAGGGTTGTTGGTGAGGGAAGGATACATCCCAATGATGAGGATGATTGGATCGAGGCTTGTAACAAGGTTGGGGACAAGACCAAGGATGGGATTAGATGATTTGTGCTAGATTGAGTTGGTGAGGATTGGATTGAGATGTGAGATGGATGAGAGGAATAAAAATGATGGGGGACAAGATGCTTAGAATAACCAATTGATATTATTCTAAGAAGAGGGAAAATAGGATGATAAGAGATTTGATGGATAGGGGAGGGAGATTGATGAAGGATGAATGGATGGGAGGGGATTTTTGATATATGAGAGGATGGAATGTGAGATGAAATGCAATACTAATGCAATATTCCATTTTCAGAGCACTAATTTTTTCTATAGCATAAGACACAAGACGCCAGGGTATGAAGAACCAATGCCTATTCATGTCTAATGCATAAAACAAACACAACAGACAAGAAGGCTATCCCAACATCCCAAAGTTATGAAGACCTTGGTCGGGCTAGGAATTGGGATAACCACAAGCACAAAAGGATGCCCCGACATAACACAAGACCTCAAGGGTCTTGGTGGGTACTACATGGGAAAACCTAGAAGATAGCAACAAAGAAAAAAGATCAAGATACACCCCTATTTTGACCAGTCAAAGCACACCATGATATGATAGATCATGGCGACCTTGACAAGTGATGATAGGAAGCTCAAATGATAAACAAGAGCCAAGAGCATCAAATGATCACAATCAATTTCAAACGTCATTTTCCATAGGATCAAGGGGATTAACAGGGTTGATGAGGTCTGTTAGGAAGGATGCATCCTATTGAGACCGAAGATGGATACTACACTAAAAGATTGATATGACATAAGATACTCAAAACTGATTAGATTTGCTGATACAAGTGGATCTTGTTTGTGAAGAACCAACTAGATAAGGGCATAGCTTGATGACACAACACAAGAGATGAACACAAGACAGAAGACTGGCACACCCTAAAGACCTAGGGGCTTGGGGGATGATCAGAGATTAGCCTTGCCTACGTGAAAGCACAAAGCCCTCGTAGTTCGATAAAAGGCTAACAATTGACCATGGATAAAAGTAGAAAGAGGATGATGATGACTGACAAAGATAGGAAGGATGAAAGGAGCATAAAAACAAAGCCTCGGGGTGGATCAAGTGATCAACCTTTCTTATGTGAAAGTGCAGGGGCAACGTAGTTCAAAAAATGATGGACAAGGGATGATGAGATGACCAGGATAAGTGGATAAAATGATGGGACTGATATTATGAGACAAGATAGACCTATGGGATAAGATAGGATGATGGCGATTACATGAAGCTTAGGGATGGGATAGCTATCCAAATCAACAAAAGATGAATTGGGAGGATGGTACGATGGAGAGATGAATGATGAGAAAGGAGAGGAGATTGAAAAGATGTGAAAAATAAGTAGAAGTGATGACGATAAGATAGATGGCATTGGATTGTGTGGGGAGTAGCCTATAGCTAGATACCAATGACAAGGGATTATGAGATGGGATGAGGATAGAGGTAAATGGATAAATAGATAAGGATGGGAGGAGGAAAATGATTGTTTGGATGGGTTGGATAGAGGGATAAGGAGTTGGATGAGGAAAAGGTTATTGGCTAGATAAATGGATAGATAATAATTTGGGTGATGGAAATGATTTATGTGATGGATGGATAGAGGGATAAGGATGGGGAAATGGAAGGGATTGTTTGATAGAGGAAGGATGTCTCCAAGGACTATGTCACAAAGGAAGATAGATGCCCCCACTCTAAATATGTCATGTATAATGAGGCATGAGGGATGGAAGGTAGAAGGA
>VDFB02187449.1:0-12589 GCA_007258455.2 Sequoia sempervirens | reverse complement strand
TGTGAATTACATTTAATGCAATTTTTGTCAATTTTGATTTATAATATATATAATTATATATAAATATATATATGTATATATATACATATATGTATATATATACATATATGTATATATATACATATATGTATATAGATACATATGTATATATATACATATATGTATATATATTGATATATATATATGTGTGTGTGTGTGTGTGTAAATTTACAGTGTAATATATGGGTAATTTTTATTATGTGATTTAAATATATGATTTTAATATATATATATATGGTAGTAGATTTTATATGTTGTGATTATGAATTAATTTGATAATTTTAAAAAAATTGCAATGTTATGGTGTAATCGTGCAACTTAGAAATAAAATTTGTGATTTAAATTAAATTGAATATTCTTGAGTAAACTAAATTTATTTATTTGATGAAATTGTGTATTGGAATGTGTTATATGGCATTGTTTAAACGTAATTGTTTACTCTTGAGATTATTCGTTGAATCTGTTGTGGTTTTCTCTTTATTCGTTTTTGTGTCATGTGGGAAAACCCTTGAGTTAGTTTATCCTTATATAGGAGCTTAAGTTATTGTTAGGGACTTCTAGAGGTGGGGATACTGAAGTTTATATTTGATCTTGTAATTTGACATTTGGCCTATGTTTTGACTTTGGTTGTGATTTGAGTTTACACATGAATTGTACTATTTTATGGATGTGTTTCATATGATTTTGGTGAGATGGTTATGCCTCGTGGATGTTCCATTTGTTGGTTCATTGTTCTTGTGGTACAACTCCTTGGTGTTGGATTTTATGGTTTGGGTGTCTAGGGAGAGTGGCTCTAAGTGGGGGTCAGCGCACAAAGGGGTTGTCAGGGTAACCCATGTAGAGTTAGAGTAATTAGTGATAACCTAAGTAATTAATTAGGGCTTGGGTAGTTAAACATTAATAAGATAAATATGGATGCCTCGTCCGCCTGTTAGTGCTATCATAGGCTAAAGGTGGGTTGAGAAGGCCGTGGTTGGCAAGATTGTTGCCTCGTCCTCATGAGAGGTTAACAGTATGGTATGAGTAACCCTATGGAGCGGCACCTTGAGATAGGCTATCAAGATAACCATAGATGGAGGCGGCACCTTGTGATAGGTTATCTGGATAATCAATGTAAGGCCATGCGATGACACTCTCTATCGCTCCCTTTTGAGTTGTTTTATTGAAATCCTCGAAGGGTCTATTGTTATGTTTTAAAGATTTTATTGTTGTATGTGATATTTCTTTTGTGTTCTTTCTTTTGTGTCTAGATTTAGCCTTGTTTTTATTGTTCTGATGTGTGCTTGGTCTGGGGACATTTCCTTTATTTACTCCCAAAGACCTGGGTGGTTGGGTGGATTGTGCTTCACACCTCGCTAGTCCCCTTGAATGTTTTTGTACCTTTCAGAGTAGAGTTTTACTGATGCAATTTGGTCTAGGATTCATATGTTACCAGATGTATATTTGTACTACAAATGTATTTTATTTATTGATGTATCATTCCCACGTGCGTTGGGAAGACTTTGATGTAATTTTGTATATGTGTTCATGGAGATGTACTATCAGACTGATGTAATGTATTATCATACCATGTAATCATTCTTGAATTACCATATGTAAATATTGTTAATGTTATGTTGTATCTATGGAAATATGTACTTAATATCTTCTTGATTAATTTATTTGTCATTTGCATGTATGGTTTTATATGGACTATTCATATTCGTTTGGATATTGTGAATGAATGTTTAGATGGTAATATGTGAATGAATGGATTTATGTAATTGAATATTTAATGTTTAATCTATTATCTTTGTTATGGGTTAGTTTGGTAATGTCACCTCGTGTACCCCAAGGGGTTTAGTTGTGCAACTTAGAACATTTTTATGTTGGAATTTTAAAGTAAATTCCTTATGTTAAAAATAAAATTGTTACGCTTAGTTGTTCCTTTAGTTTGCACGATGGGGCCTTACAATGATGAATGGATAAAGTGTTGCAACTCACCACTCTTCAATGGCTACAACAAGGGTTAGCCTTCACAAACAATGATAACATGAACATACATGAACTCACATAGGATTTTACATGATGCTTGGATCTTGAATTGTTGCAATAATATTCACAAATCTTCCCTTGATTTCCCTTGATAGATCTTAGGATCTTCAACTTGCTCTCCTTTCATGAATTGCTTCCTTCATCATAAAATTTCCTTCTAATTACTCAAAATGAGAGGAAAACATACTTTTATGTGCATTTTAAGTAATCCTTTTTAGTAGGGGCCCGACCTAGGGTCATTTTCAAGCCATAAAATATTACCAATAAGATTCCAAATAATCAAAATATTCCTCAATGATAGTGATAGCATCGAGGTGTTGTAAAGTATCAAAAATGGTACAAGTGTTTGAGACCTAATTTTTGACCCAAATAGGTAGGATGCGAGGGAATTAAATATGTTTTATTAATTTGGTCACTAAATTGATAAATTATTATTATATTTAAAGTTATGTGAAAAATAGGTGTCAAGGTAGTTTGAAATTGTCAAGGGTCAGAATTTTGATGTTACACACACACACACATATATTTGATTTGTTGTGTTAGGATTTTATTTCGTATATTAATTTTCAAATGTAAATACATATTGTATTTTACAACCTACACAATTTTAGTTCAAAATTTTTAAGATGTCTTTCAAATTGATGTCATTCTTAGTTGATTCATGTATTTTGATTCATAATCTAATGAAAAGACCTATAAATTTTCATATTCAATTTATTTTGGTTGTGTTGATGGAAGGAGTTGTTTTCATTTGAGGTTATCTCAAAGTCAGGACCAAGTTTCATAATTTTCCTCTTGATATAATAGAACTATGTGCACCCCAACTAAAATGGTTATCTACTTTTGTATTTTGTAGAATTCATAGAAATTATTAGATTTATCTTTTGTGTTAAGATTTCATTTTGTATAGAAATTTATAATTGAAATAAAAAATATATTTTTCAACCTACACATGTTTAGTTCATAACTTCTAAGATGCCTCTCAAATTTATTCCTTTATTTGTTTATTCATAATGTGTTGAAACAATGTAGACAATGTGGTATTTAATTGAGATTGGTGGAACTTATGAGAGGAGTCATTTTCATTTGAGGTTATCTCAAACACATGGAATCATTTCATAGCCTTTATCTTGATGTAATAGAGCTTTGTGCACCTCAACTAAAGTGGTAGCCTACTTTTATATTTTTGTAGTGTTGTATAAAAATTATTATATTTTACTTTCTATGTTATGATTTTATTTTGTATAGAAAGTTTTAAATTGAAGTACACAAATGTTATGTTTTTCAACCTATAAATTTTTAGTTCATTATTTCTAAGATTTCTTTCAAATTTATTCCATTATTATTTGATGTATAATATGTTGAAAAGATGTAGACAACATGATATTGAGTTGGGATTCATGGTATTGATGAAAGGGTTCATTGCCATGATTCAAATTTATTTGAAATGCATGATTGCATTTCTCCTATGTAAGTAATATTGATGCAAATTACGTGATATTAATGATGGAAATGTGAAGGAAAACTATTTATAATTGTAATTTATAAACTAGAACTCAAGTGTTCATATTAATAATATAAATATAAATGACTTAAATATATGATTTTATTTTAGTTAATTTATTATTATATCAATTATGTGCACTACACACTTTCTATAAAATTTAACCTCCTATATTTGCATATATTATTTGTAAATCCCAACCTTTGAATCAAACCTTGAACTATTACCTTTAACTATTAAGTCTAAAATCTTAACACTACAAATGTAACTGGTAAATATAATTTAGAAATCCAACATAGGTATACTAGCTCTATTATTATATAAGGCACATTGTCATCTACTTTACTCTTATCATGTCACATTTAAATTTAATGAAAATTTATTTTTATTTAATACTCAAAGGGAAAGGTTTTGCACATGGCTTCCATAAAACTATTTTTAAAATTTAATTGTACCTAGGAATGAGGTAGAATGATATAAGGTACATTTTGATAAAAATTTCTCTTGCTATATTATTTTCTAAGTTATAGTATAATCCAATTTTCCCTTGGTATTCATAAATATCAAAGACAAGGGTTTGACTATGGTGTCAAAGTCCCTTTTTAAGGGAAATAATTTTTATAGAAAGTTGCAAGTTGAAAAACTATTAAAATTTAATAATATTTTTAAAAAATATTAAAAGTAAGGAGCTAAACATGTGCAAGTTAAAAAGGATAATGGGAGACACATTTTCCTAAATAAGAAATAAAATCCATTGGGTGAATTCACAATATTTTGTCTCACTTGTGGGACACTAAAATTTTGCATTGGACATGAAAATAAATTTCAAAAATACCTTCAGTCAAAGGTATTTTATTTGAATGAAGTTGTTTTTATTTGAAGGTCAAATAAAAATCACCTTTGAAAGAAGGTAGACCTTTGTGGAAAGGTGTTTTTCTAATATTTTCATATTACTAATAATGCATCTTTGTTCAAAAATATTTTTGAGATGACCTTCATTCAAAGGTGTTTTCTTAATATTTTAATATCTTTTAATTTGACCAAATAATCTTCATTGAAAGGTACTTTTTAATTAAAATATTTTAAATGTCGTTATATTTTTAACCACTTAATTCTCTAAGGAAATTTATACTTCAAACCCTATGTTGGACCATCAAATGAAATCACTAAGACATGAGATTTTGTGGGATTATGTCTATTAGAGTAATATTTATAATAAGTATAATTTAGAATATATTTAATTTAATTATTATATTTATTTTCTATGTTCTAGTGAATATATTTTTTCTAAAAACATCAATCTTTGTTCCAAACAAGTGGAAAAATTAAAAAAATACTTTATTTTTTAAAAACATATATGTGTTATGTATTGATGTTCTTGTTTCAACAAAAAATAAGTTATTTGGACATATCTCTAATAAATAATGTGCCATACAATAAATTATTTCTAAATTATAATTAATCTCACATAAAAAATTAACAATAAATAAAATATATAACAAAAAATTATAAGAAAAATATGTGTTCACTATATATTGGTACATTACCAATCTATGTTTAGTAACTTATAATTTTATGTTTTAAAAAAAAGCTTATGCTTTGTCAAATAATTATCATGTATGATGCTAACTATAAGATATCAATTATTAAATATTTCCTTTTTAAAAAAATACACTTAAAATCTATGCATATAATATCAAAAATCACTAGTTGACACCATCTTCAAATTCTTAGTGGTTTAGTTGCTATAGGTGATAGTAAGTGGATTTTTGGCTTAAAATGATGATTTCAATGTTTCACTTTGGCCAAAGTGGAACACACTATTATGGGATCACCCAACAAAAGATAGTTCATAAGAACTCTTAGAAATCATGAAAAAATCTATGTAAGTTGAAGATGTTTATTCCAAATTGAACATAGTTTATTCATGTTTTTTGGTAAGCTACCTTCTATACTCAATTCTATTGGCTTTTATTTTTTATTTAGGAAAACATTGGAAGAAGAGGTTTTTTTCATGTTTTATAAAATTTCTTATGTGTTTCCTTTTTCTAGATTTTGTTCTTGATAGAGGGGAATTTTGGTAAAAGACATCTTAATATGTGAAAAAGTGATCCTTATACCTTTCAAAAAAAAATGTTAAAGTAGGCAATACCCTCAACCTATTAGATATCGTAAGAGACAAGATGAGCCTTGTACCTTTCAATAGAGCCACTAACTATGTACTTAGTGTGGTACACCCACTTGCACCAAACTATCTTTCTTCTCTTAAGAAGAGAGAAAAAATGCCATGTGTTATTCTTTCTCAAAGAAAAATACTCCTCTATGACTTCGTCATAGCAAAACCCTACTATAGAATATCTAAAGCCTTTAAAAATATTTATAGACTAGTAGATATAACATGACTCAAAAGATTAGTGCCAAAATTTTATGATCTTCTATAAGAGCTTTATATGATCACCAACTAAAGTTTCATCCTCTTAAATGAGGCTATATGATTGTATTTAAGAGAAACATGAGTAGGAGCAAGTGTAGGTGGCAATGAAGCTAGTGGTAGAAGAATATGACCATCATTTCAAAAGTATCCTAAAGTGAAAAGGTATTCTTTTATGATGAAGAAGGTAGAGTAGGCAGCACAAGGAACAAGAAGTGGATGGGGGATCCATTTGTGTTAAGGAATCATCAAAATAAACATCTAATCAAAATTAGACTCTAGTGGCTAGATAAAATAAATGATAAACCTTCACATCCTCATAATAGCCAAGAAAAATGAATAGTTTACTCTTCTTGTCCACTTTCTTATGCTAATCATTTGGTATGAATTCCCAAGCTTCACTACCAAATACTATGAAGAAGGAAACACCAACCAAGACTGATATTGGACCAAGCCTCCTTTAGAGTGATATTTTGAATTTCCTTGTGGAAGTTTGGTTCTAAATATAGTTTGCACAATTGACTAACTCAACCTAAAAGGATGGGGCCATAGATTTTCATTAAAGTATGTAGTTTACGATATCCATTAAAGTGATCTCTTATTACTTTTATTGATGTCATTAAATATTAAGAAGTGTAGAGAAACAATCACTAATGATATATTCCATGTTTAGTGCAATAATTCTAAAATACCTTGTTTACATATCTGCCCACTATCTAATGTACCCACCAAATAGTAGAACTTAATTACTTCTCCAGAACACTAAATACATTAAAAGTGGTGAAGACATTGAAGGTTATCATCAATGAAAGTGAGCACATACTTGGATCCTAAGAAGAAGGATATGAAAATAACATGGTGTCACTATGTACCAACTCAATCAAGGTTGTAGCATAGTGTGGATTACCCTTCGAAAGGAATTCCTAATGATATATTCATAGTCCAAACAATCTTGACAAAATGCCTAGGAAGATCAAGGATCTTTCAACTACTAAAAATTCCAAAACTTAAGGTTTGCAAACCTATTATGCTAAATTCTACTCAAATTGTTTTATGGGCAATGTGTGATGATCCATGGGATGATCTAAAAATATGAAAAAGTATACAATTTAGACACATGATCAACTATTCCTAAAGACAAATTTTCTTAGGATGTCCGAGTTCTTTAATAACTACATCATGTGGGGATAAATCAACTATCTTCACATCCCCAATATACCAAATTTGGTATAAGAAGAGAAGATTAGCTAAAATATTAGGAACATAGAATGCATCCTTCATACAACCATTTGTCATCTATATAGTACCTAACTCAAAAAATTGGAATCTATCCAGAGTTACCTAGTATAATATAACAAGTAGAACTATTAGAACGAGAATTAAGTAGATCTTGTGATAAGAGACTCTTTTGGTAAAATATCCAAATCTATCAGACAAAATTTTAGCTATCATATATTTAAGGTTTGGAAATAGAAATATTGTGCTTCATCATAGCCTCTTTTAAGGCTTACATCCTTTAAAAACAATGTATGATTTCATGATGTAATATGACACAAAAATTACAAGGATCACTAACTTTCTTCTTTGTCTTATAGGGATACATGTATTTATTGATGAGTGTATTTCTTATTAGGTTTTCTTCTACACTTCCAAAGGATTGTCACATGTTAAAGTACATTTGTCTTAGTTTTGAAGCTTTCTTTCCCATACCCTAGATTTTTGTACCATTAATTCTTTTTATTTTTTAGAGGTGATTATAATCATAGATATTATGTTGAATTATTCCATTATGAGTCTATCACAAAATTTCTCAGGTAGCATAAACTTTAGAAAAATGAACATTTATTGTAGAAATTAGAAGGAATAAGAGTAGATCTATATTTTTTCCACAACTTTAGAACAATGAACATAGAGATTTAAATCAAACTATAAAGTCTTAAATTAAAATAAAGATATTAGGAGGTAGATTAATCTATTCAACATCCAATCAAATAGTGTAAAATTCATTTGATTTATCCCATATTATTTAGGTGAAGTATAATTTATAAGATATAATTGAAAGTTATCAAACACATGCAAGACAATGATTCTCATCAGTTCATATAGTTTTTCTTATATACAAATTGTCCATATTCCCTTGTAAATTAGAGTTGTTCACTTATATTTGTCAAAACCCCTTTGATAGAAGTAGTACTTTACATTAAACTTCTAGGTGTGATAGTTGTGTGGATTTATAAGTTTAATTTTAGTATTCATGGTGCAAAAACAAAGACGTACTTGAAATTGTGCCTTGCAACACTGCAATATTAATTAGTGTTACAAAAATCCTCCCCAAAATGATTGACAAGTTTTGATTACAATTTTTTACAACTTGAAAGGCTATTTTGACCATTTATAACATAATATTTTTTACAATTTTAGAAAGAGAGGCTTTCTAAGGCTAAAAATTGCATATACAATTGAAATCTTGAAAGTTATGCCTTATTAAAGTTGTCTTTTAAGGGAATTTTTAAAAAAATTTGTATCAAATAAGGAATTATTTTACACCATTACAAAGAGACTAGAAAGATATTTTATGCACTAAGAATACCAAAAAAATGCCTCTATGGGAAAATTTATAGCAGTTTGAAAAAAGGCTTTATTTTAAAGCCTTGAATAAACGCCCCTATAATTATTGGGGTGATGGGGACAATGTTGCCTCTATGGTAAATCAATAGTAAAACCTAGGTGGTGCTTCAATAAAAGGGAGGCTAGTGTTCTATGGGTGTCACATTGTTGGTGCTGAAGAAACAAAGCTAGCAACAATAATAGGAAAGGTCATTAGTGGTGGTGAAGGTGTGATAATGGGATGTAATGATGGTCTACACTAAAAACCTAGCAATTGGCATTTGACTATGGTAGTCAATAATAGAAACTAAAATGACTTGTGAAGCTTGTGGTATGGGTTTGTGTAGCCACACACATGATGCATACAACTCTATGTACCTAGTCTATGTAGTAAAACCTTTCATTTAATAGTAGAAAACCTTAAATTTTGTGTTAAAAATATTAGAGGACTATGACCTACTTGTAAAACCTACCAATAGTGTATGGATTGTACTTTATAATCATGCATATGAAGATCTCTCTTTGCATGTGACTAATACAACCTTAAATTGTTATATATTTCTCCTAAATAGATGGTTAGATATTTTGCAAGTGATATGAAGGTGATTGTCTAACAGTAACCTTATAGTTTATTTTTACTTTATGTTATATCATTGTTATTTTACTTAATGAAGATGTATGTGCATGTGAATTATTGTATGATATTCAAACTTATAAGATGAATTTGAAATAAGATAATTGTTGTGTCATATTACATTGGAAGAGTAATTAGCTATGTAAATGATTCATGAATAAAGTTACAAAGATTTGATTTACAATTAATGTGGTTTATTATTATGTCTAACTGTGCTTAATTATGTTGTGCAGGAAATTAAGTGAGTCGATGTGGGATTAACATTAAAGGTCAAAATCGAATATGCAAATAGGAGGATAGATAAATGTTGGAATCAAATCAAATACATCTTTGGGAAGTTCTAAGTGTAGCCCTATTTGACTTAGAAGGGTTTGAGGTTTTATTATTGGTTGGGTGATTATGTTTGAGTAGAGTCCAATTGTAGGACATGTGATGTGAGTTTGGTTGGGGTTGGAACCCTTGGTTAAGATCAAAATTCGTATGGATTTTTGTGTGGCTTTTAAAAAGGGATTATGAATCAGTTTCCTTGGTTTTTGAACAAGAATAGACCCCTAGGACCTATACCTATGGGTTTGGAACCTTTTTGACACATGTGAACTTGTCCTTGGAATGTGAAAAGACCCCTCAAAAGTCCACATTCATGAATGTGACAAATTCAAAAAGTGTTGGGGCTTGGGAAGAGTGACTTGTCACTCTCAACCTTCTACTCCCAAAAAGTTCTTGGAATTGGCACAAGACTCACACATGTGTGAGCACTTGTGGGAAAGAGTGTAGGTTTGGAGGATCCCTATATATCTCAAGAAGATGGAAGATTTGGGCGTTAACCACTTCTTCTTTTGGAGAAATTTAGTGAAGATGGTAGGAAGAATGAGAAGATGAGAGGAGTCATGTTGGGGAGTTAGTGATCAAGATAGCTTGGTTGGAGAGGAAAGAAGGATAGAAGAGCTAAAGTCCAACACCTAAAGAAAAGAGATAAGTTTTCCCTACTTTCATTTTCCCTTTTGTTTAAATGTTGTAATAAGGTGGCATGTTGTATGGATCATGATTGGAAGTAGAGAGTAGAGAACCTAAATGCATGAAATTTGGCACTATGTTATTCTTTCTTCTTTGTAGAAATTTGAAAAGGCTCCATTGATCATCATGGAGCTAAAAGAATTCCTTGCTCAGGGGTATGACTAGAGCCCACGAGGCTCCATGACGTCATTACGGTTGGGTGGAGAGCAAGTCCCATTGATGTGTTTTTTTTTTCCATTGGTAATTTTGTATCAATATGATCTGGTTTTAAATTGAATGTGTATGCATTAATTCTCCAAAGAATGAACTTCAAATCTTGTTGAAATCTGAAATTTTAAGCCTTATTCATTGGCATGCATTTCTTACAAAATTTTTGCCTGCAAGGATATTGGAGTTCATTTCTTGTGGGTTCTACTTGGAACCTAGTTTGTAAAATGAAAGAACTTGGTTTTGTTCATAATGAAAATAATAGGTCTCATGTTGTATAGGAAAATGTTTTATGGTGTTTTAGATGGAAGGGTAGAATGGGACTATGATTATAAAAGAGAGTTTCTATAAATGGTGTTAAAGTATTAAGAGGATGTGCTAACTTCTTTGCTAAAGATATACCGATATAGATGCAATATTTTTAAGTTGCAGAAAATGGTTAAGAAATCCTTGTGACTGGTAACATAGGCTTAAGCAAATATTGGTACCTTCTCTTAGATTTTCAGCTAATTCTACTTATAAGATATTACTCATTGACTCAATACTGAATAACTTAAGTCTCTATATTTGTTTAAAATCTCCTTATGACTCTGTATTTTTTCAAAGTCTCTTTAAGAAATTGGATCGAGTAATTTATGGACTGTGCAAAATAAATAGGTGACACTATGTCCTCCAAAGCATGACCCATGAATCAGTTAAAGGTCGTTACAGTCTTAAACCAGTCGAATGAAATTTTGTTGCAATCTATATTAAGGAAAACCCATGGAGGATAACTTGCATCCTACCTAAATTTTTTATCTTGTACCATTCAGCAACCATCATTGAAAATAATCTTTTCTTTCTTCAGTTTTCACAGCTGTAAGAATATGATACACAAAAATTGAACGAGAAGTTGAATATCTACTGATCTGATCAAAGGAAGAAAAAGAATAACTAAATAATAAGAATAAAATAATCAATACTTTAAGACTATGGGGCTGCAAAATCAAATTCTGATAAAAATAAAATAAACATTTCATCACTTATCCAAAATACCCAGGATACGACACATAATATGCAAGAAAGAAAAAATGAAATTTCTTTATCAAACATGCATGCTCAGGGGAATGACTGCACAAGAGATACATGAAAGAATATTACAAATGCCACTTTCGAGTATTGGTATTGCAGCATAAAATTCAGGCCTCCAGTGCTATTTGATTTATTGTTGGGCCCAAGTTAATCTCAGTCTATTGCACAAGATTTTCATGGGTGAAAGTATTAGTTGCTCTTGATCACTTCACTCTATTTAATGCTTGTTGAATTCCTAGGCCCCACTATAATTTGTTAGCTGTGACCACGCATCCACTGGAAGGCGTATCAATTGGGCTTGCTCAGTCTAACGGGCTGCTAGGTATCTTTTACTCAGTTTGTGTTGTAATAAGTAAAGGCCAAAATAGGTTTGCAATAGCTATTTGAAATTAGTGATTAGAGTATCACGGTGTGCTGATTTCCCCAGTTCACATCAATTTAATTCCTCACCTAGCAATAGTAGGTGGGAGATTGCTCAGCTCGAGAAAGTAAAAAGTGGATAGCTATAGATTATTTTTATATATATATATATATATATTTTCTAGGTTCTGACCTTCTGGGCAATAGTGTCTGTGGGAGTCACCATCCTCATTAATACTGGAAGTTTAGAAATTAGTAACACAAATGATAGCAGATTGAAGTAGTTGCAAATATAGGCGCCTACGCTGTTGTAAGTTTGTTTCCTGTCAATTCAAATGCAAGGACATCAGCGTTACATTACAGTATGGCCATCATAGTATGGTATGGGCTGGGTTAGTAAATTTAGTGGTAATGATGAACTTTAACTACAGCAGCAAATAAAAAAACAAACAACAATTATATTAGCAACATATACAACAACAAATAAGACTACAATAACAACTATAATTGCAGCATATCTAGCAGCAAATGAAAGTTACAGCAACAACTATTAATTGTATGAGACTACAATAGCAACTAAAATTGCAGCATATGTAACAACAAATCAAAACTACAGCAGCAACTATAATTGCATCATATTCCATAGGAGGATTCCTATTTGCAATTTAAAACCATTATGTTGATAAAA
>VDFB02187448.1:0-17443 GCA_007258455.2 Sequoia sempervirens | reverse complement strand
CCTTTACTATTCTAGAATCCCTCTCAAGATTATCAATTGGAAATCTAAGAAAAACAACAAGATCATAATCACCAAGATTATAGTGGAAGCATGGAAGCAGTTTCTTCTGGAGATGAAGGAAAAGTACAAAATAATCTTCAAATAGCAGTTGTATCTCTTTGAATTTTTGAATCAGTTTTTGCATAAGTAAGCTTTTGATTTCACTTCATAGGGGGAGAAATAAAATGTTTTCTTTTATTTTTTTCATTGATGTGAAAGGGGGAGAGAGAGTAGTGAAAAATGCCTCATCAAACTTAGGGGGAGTTTTTCCAAGTTTTGTTGAGTTTTGTTAGCTATGGCATTTTAAAGTTTTGGAGGTTCCAACACTTAGTCATTTTTCATTGTGTTGCCATCAATGCCAAAGGGGGGGATTTTTGGCATATGGCTTCTAGTGTTGTCATTTATGGTAACTAAAGTCATTGATCCAGTCTACACTACAGTATCTGATTATACTAGAAGATAGAGTAAAGAATAGGGTCTGACTAAAGTTCAATCTATCAAATGGTTTACTTTATTAGTTTAACAGTTTTGGTTGTGGATCTCATGGAATGTCTTTGGGTATATGAAATGTGTTATTCTTGAGTCTTCTGCTATCACATCAAGTGGTGTATGAGTTATGAGATCCGGTCATTCAATTTTCTATTCATAAGTATATGAAGATCGACTAAGTGAATGTTGGGTGTTGTGGATGTCTAAAGCAAAATTTTTGAACTATTTTTCTGCTGGAGATTTTTTTTTGGATCCTAACTATGCTATGGCTGACTTTGGTGGATTCACATTAAATATTTTTCATGATTTGAGCTGACAGTTGGAAGATATTTTATATTCTATTGAAGCCGACATAAAGCCATTGAATTCTTGGTGGAAAATATATATATGAGATCAATTAATTCATTTTGGTGTGTATGTGTGAGTATTTGATGTGTTGATGTGTGTGCGAATATCAGAAGAGCAGTTGAGTGATTTTAATTTGTGCAAAAAAATATTTTGTGAAGTTAATTGAGGCAGAGCATAGCAAAGTGTAGAATCAGATAGAAGGTCTAGAATCTGATCTATGAGCCAAATCTGAATTGTAATTAGGCATTTGTAGATGTTATTGTCTTAGGTCAACCTTTTGATATAATCAAAATATTTTGTAAGGCAGTTAGCCTTCCTAATTTTTAGTGAACTCTAGGTAGTATGTTTGAATGCAAGTGCATTCCAATTTTGTAAAACACTTATATTTTAAGTACTCAAATTATGGATTGACCTCCACCATGGTTTTTCCCTTAACCAAGTTTCCACATAAAAAATCCTTGTTTCATAGTTTTGTGGATTATTGTTCTATGTTCATGCATCGTTGTTTTGATTGAATGTTATATACACTTGAGAGATCAATTTAATAAAGTTAAAATTTGCACAACATTGATTCACCCCCCATCTCAATGTTACTTGAGTCCAACATAACTAACAAATATTTTTCATTAGAAATAATTCCCTTCAATCTAACGAACCTGTTAGGATCAATTTCCTTTTGAACCTTATCCATAGTTGACTTCTCAAGTGAATCAAAGCAAGAACTTACATAATTGACAAGTTTCTTTAGCTAACCAGATGGAGAATCAGATGAGTCCTTGATGTATGAAGGCATAATCTTCTCAAGAATACAAGATGCAATATTTAACAACTCACTATCTTCAATATGAGATTTTAGAATCTCTTCCCTTGACTTGGCTTGAGAAAATGATGCAACTTTTTGTTTCAGAATGGGAGATAAAGTAGCCAAATTGATAGGACCTTTAATCAATTCAGGATCAAACTCCTCTTGTTGCTCTTCCAAAAACTCCTTCACTGCCTTTGTAGTGTCTCTTGCTTCCACATGAACTTCTTATGCATCAAATTTTTTTTCTTTAGTCACTAATTCTTCCTAGGCTTTAGGAATCTCAAATTCATCAATCAACACAACTTTAGGAGCTTCAGTCTCCATAAGAATCTCAAAATCATGTATATATATAGGATTTAGAGTATCCTCAAATGTATCTTCTTCATTTACTGGATGAGATGGAGCATCTTCAACATGCACTTCTTCATAAACAACATTTTATCTATTTTTCAACAAAATTTCCTTAAGGATTTTCTCAGTGTCTTTTGCCACCTCTTCAGTTAGCCTAATCATCAACTTGTTCACCCTTGTTTTTCTCTTAAAATCCATTTTAGCTTCATTGAGAATGTTCTTTATCTCTTCAGTAGACATCACTAGACATAGATCAACAATTATCTATTCTCTCATTTTCTCTTCTTTAGTTCTTGCATTAACTCTCCTCATTTCTTAAACTTCATATAGCCCTTTAGGCAACTCGGACATTATTTCAACAAGAGTCATATTAAAATTATTCATATACTTTATTGTGCAAGCCTTCCTCAAGAATTCTTTGACCAACACTATCAAAGGTGTCATACCATTCAGAAAGAGGTCTAAGATTACCATCCTTAATCAAGGCTTTTTCCACTTCTTCTATAGACATACCTAGTTTGTCAATTTTCATCTTTTTCTCTACTTTCTCTTCACCAAAGGGCTTTTCCTTAGTGAATTTTGTTGCCTTAGAGCCTGTATGATTAATTTATCTTACCTTCTCATTAGATTCAGTTTCTTCATCTTTAGAAACAACAACATATACTCTTGTGCTCTTGTCCTTCTTCCTCTTTCCTTCTCTACTAGATGTTTTGACATGGGTTTTCACAGTACTTGACTTCTATGTAGGACTAGATGAGAGAGTAGATCTCCTTGTGGATCTATATCTAGTAGAGGATGCTACCAGAATAGAAGACTTACTTCTAGCTAGCTCTCCTACTTCACCTTGTTGTCTTTTGTTCTAGATTATCATAGGTTTACTTCAATTGATCATGCACTTGCATATCCTTTTCCTGAAAGGTACCAAACCTCTCTTTTATCAGATCCCAAGGTTTACTGAATAGGTGTTGAGCATATAGCTCCAATTTTTTTCCCTTAATGTCATAACCCATAGGCATTATCCACACTATTCTAGGATCAACAACTTCCATCAAACATTGATCAATATCAACCATGAAGAAAATTGTGTCCTTAGAATTCTCAGCAATAGAAGTAGGAATTTTTCCTTGGCTTGCATCTCATTCTGTAAGTTCTTGAAATAACCCCAAATAGTAGTTTTTCTAGCTTTACTATCACCAATTCCATACAAGATATATCTGATTTGAACATCTACAGGTTTATCACCTTTTCAATGAACTTTTCCAACTTCCAGAACTTCATTCATGAAATAGAAGAATAAACACAACAAAAAATTACCATACTTGAAGTAATTCTTCTTATCTTTCTTGATTTTTCCAAGATTCTCCATTAACTAGCTCCAGAGTAACTTACACAGGTCATAATCTACATTTTCCTTGACCATCTGATATGTTGCATAGATTATTGTACCAGATATAGAATTGTCCTAGATGGGGTGATAGATCTTATACCCAATGACCATAGAAGAAAATATAACATCCACTTCAATAATATCATCAATTTTAATAGCTCTCTTGTTGAACATTGAATCGGTTGCATCTGTGATCATTTGATTCTTCACAACTTTCAATGTGGGAAACCCACCAAATGAATTTAAACTAGTAATAGTTCTTATGGCGTCCTTTACAATCTCGAAAGGCTGAATTAACCACATAAATTCAGCATGCACGTGACTCAATATATACCAAACCCATTCAATTTTTTTGAACATGGGAAATTTCACAATTTGCATGAATTTCTTCTCCTCCCAAGACTTAAATTTAGGTTTTACATAGAAATATTCTCCGACAATGTGATTGGTATACAATTTCAAGAACTAGGAGCTTCCTAATTCTTCAAAATTTGCATGAATCTACCCCTTAATATCTTTGATATGCAAAATTCCATATGGAACAAAATAAAATGCACCTAAAGGTTCTATTTTGATGGATTTGAAGGGGTTCCATTTGAATTTTAGATGGGTCCTATCCTTAATATCGACAACTAATGGAGTAGCCATTTCCAAAATTTTCAAATTCACAAATTTTTGAATCAATACCTTTCACTGGATTAGGGTTTGATCACTGAATTGCTTTTATACTTGAATCTTTTCCAAACATCACCAAAGTTCACTTTGGAGCTCTCCAACCTTCTTCTCAAAATGAAAAGTGACAAATGAGGGATAAAAATGACCTTTTATCATTTGTGCACCTAACCTTTTCATCTCAATAAATTATTTTACCCTAGGTCTTTTGGATACCCTATTTTCACAGATTGTGAAAGAAAAATCTTCTATAGACCTTCAAGTTTGCACAAATTCTCTCCACAAGAAATTCCAAAACATCTACAAATCACTAATACAATCATTGTAGTCTACCACATTTTGGTACCAACTACTGACAAGGGGGTTAAAAGATTTTCTTAAGAACTCCCCATAGGCTAGAGGCCTTAAACTAATTCCTAAAGGAATTACTAGAACCTGGTTCTGGTGTGGAATCATTTCCTGCATCAGAGGGACTCTTCTTTACCCATATCTTCTTCATTTGCTTCCTGATCTCATTTGCAGCAACTTTTCCTTTTCCCTTTCCATCCTTTTGCATGTTTTTCCCCTGATTTACCAAACCCTTCCTACTTCTACAAAATATTGCAATGTGACCAAATTTGTTGCAATTGTAGCACACCACAATTCTTTTTCTAGACCATTTGTTCCATTGATTTTCTCTTGATCTACACTAGTTAGCAATATGGCCAAATCTATTGTAGGTATAACATATGACATCTCTATTGAAAAAGTTGTTTGAAATACTTCTATATTCTTTTGAATTATGACCATACTTATTGCAATTAAAGCACTGACTTGAGAATGATGGATCACTTGGATTCATTTTGCTTCTACATCGAGCAACCATATGACCAAATTTATTACAAACAAAACAATAACCATTGAATCTTTGAGCATTAGATTGTCTTACCAAATACCTTCCATCTTTGTTTATCTAATTTCCTTGTCTAAATCTCCTTTGTCTAGATTCAGATCTTTTTCCTTTCTCATATCTAAGACCTAACTTGTCACCTTCAGTCCTTTGATTTTTAATTAGTTCATCAAGCTTGGCTGAGCTAATCTTGAACTTCTCCTTGAATTCATTTGTAGCAGCAAGTTCATGTCTGAGATCAACAATCTGCTTTTCAAGCTCTTCATTGTTTCTATATTGTTCCAATTCAAGCTCCAAGTAATTGAATTCATCAGTAATTCAGCTACATTCTTCATATTTTTCATTCAAGGATTGAGTAAGATTTTTTGCATTCTTCTTTCTATCTTCAACCTCCTTTGTCATCCTCATCACAATAGATTCCATCTCATGCTTCAGGAGAGCATTATCTTTGGTAATCTTTTCACATTCCTCTGTCTTTTCCTTCAATGCTTGACTTAGGTGTTCTCCTTTCATGCTCTTTCTTTCTATTTAATCTGATCACATAGTTCCTTTCTTTTTTCCCTTGACTCATTGATTTTATCTTTCAATGATTGAATGGATTTCTTAGCATTCATGGGGCTTTCCTGCAATTCCAAAACTTTAGATTTGGACTGATCAACATCATCTAGGGCCACCAAAATTTGTTGTTGAAGACTGCTTGAATCCATTGAATCACTTTCTCATATCTTCCCCAAGATTTTAAACTTCTTCCAAGGAATTAGGCTCTGATACTAATTGTTGGAATCAAGGAACACTAAGAGGGGGGGAATTAGTGTTCTACAATTTTTAACCTTGTTAATCTAATCTTTAAAGCACTTATAACATTCAACCAAAAGAAAGATGAATGAACATAAAACAAGCAACCACAATACCATAACACAAGGATTTTTTACATGGAAACCCTGTTAGGGGAAAAAATACATTGGAGGTCAATCCACAATATTATCTGAGTACTCAAATAAGTTTTTACAAAAGGAATGCACTTACATTTAGGCACATTTCCTAGAGCTAACTGCTCAAATACAAAAAGAAGACCCACTATCTTACAAAAGTATTTGGATTACATCCAAAAGATTGAATTGAAAAAATAGCATCTACTAATGCCTATTGAGAGTTTCAGTTAAGCACATTAATCACTTTCTTGACCTTGAGTCTGATTTTTCTCTTTTGCTCTGTTTTCTTTAATTCACATCACAAATCCTTTTATGCACAAGTGAAATTGTGCATAATCTCTCTACAATCCTTCTAACTTTTGAAACTAACATGAACACACTTCCTACATATATTAAAATGATATAAATGGTCACTTATATATATCCACAACTAAATATTTAATTAACCACATGTTAGCTTCAATAAAACATAAAATATTTACAAACCGTTGGCTCAATCCATAAATAATTTTCAATGCATACCAACCAAAGTCAGCCACAACATAGTGAGGACCCAAATGAACATGCTCAAACACAAAAACACTTAAACTATTACTCCTTGAATATCCACAACACACTACATTCACTTAATCGACCTTTTGTACTGATCAATATAAAATTAATCAATTAGATCTTCTGATTTGCACAAAAACCAATACAAGGCTCTATGATTCAAGGAAAATATAGATCATACATCTAACAACCTTCCCTAAGATCCATGACTCAAAATGATAACAGAAAATTGCATATGAATTGATGAACACAATCTTGTCGGATGCTCTGTTCTAGCTTGATAGTTAATGCTTAGCTTCAATCTAACTTCTGGTATGAGCAAATGTTGACATGTGGATTGAATCATTGACTATGGTTTCCATCACTGACAACACCATATGACATATGCAATGTCTCTTGCCAACAAGGATATCTATACATTTATTTATACTAAGATAGAAGAAATGATGCCAGTTCAATTGAGCACACTATGAGAAAGTGAATTGGAAAAGAGCCATGATGCCTATAGAGTGTTAGTTGAGAAAAAGTTGGATTTTTGGAGGAAACTCCCATTTTTTGAATTTGAAAAGAAGTATATGAAAATAGCTTTAAGCATAATTCACAATGAATCTTTGTGGATTGATGAGACACATTTGACTACTAGAGAAGCTATCAGAGATGTAACTGGTTTGTGTTCCTCTAGAATAGTTCCCAAATGAAAGGCTATGGAAGAGCAAGAGATATTTGAGGTTACCAGTGTGAATCTTGAAGGGGAATATATTGATTTGAGATTAATTGTTGATCCAGTAATAAGGTATGCTACTACATGGTCATCAGTCATAAAGTTTGTATCTCTAACAATGACCTCACAATCTCTACTATTGTTATACATACTGTTGTTGATATGGTTAAAAGAGGTATGGATTATTACTTATGTGAACTACTTCATATACATATTTTGAAGAATCTAAAGGAAATAAAAGAGAGTAAGAAGAATACATTTTGGTATGGAAATCTTGTTGTTTGTCTTCCTTTTTACTTTTTGGGAGAGTTACTAGTAATTGGAAGCGTAGAATGGTCAAATATAGTATGTATTTCCCATCAAATCAGGAACTTCATGATAAATCTTGGTAGTTCAGATGCATAAGAAACTATATTTTTTGGATTCTCTGGAACATTTTAGTTGAGGATGAATAGAAGGTTTAGGATTCTAATAAATGTGTTTGAAAGGTACTCTAAAAGCATAAATTTTCTTGTGTCTATATATTTGTATCACATGGAAGTAGTTGAATCAAGGTTGGTATGGATTTCTTAATTAGATTATGAATTTTTAGAGGTTGAAGTTGATAATTATGCCAAAATTCTTTTGGAAAGCCTTAAGAGTCTCAGTGTAGAAGGTACCTCCGATAGCACAACTAGATAAGGGAAGAAAAGGAAGATTATTATTAGCAAGAAGTTGTAGAAGGAAGTGAGCTTGAACATGAGCATGAAAGGATAATTATTTAGAAAGCTTTGGAATAATTGTAGAAGGTTTTTCCTGGTGCTAATTTTGATTTGTCTATTTATGTTGTGGAGAGTCTTAGAGGCATTATTGATTGTTTGAAGGTCTATATCTTCAGACTTGAGGTATCTATTGAAATTGGATTTGCTGAAGGAAATTTGGAGGATATCAAGGAAAAATGTGGAAATGCACATAGTTGAGTCATGAAGGAATTGGATAGAGTACAAGGTTGTGAAGAAGAGGCACAAGAAATACTTTATTTTTTCCTAAATTGGTCTAGTAGTACACTGAACATAAGAAATGATATAAGGATGAGTGAATCCCAGATGTGCAATCAAGAAAATACATATAGGTTATTAGAACATAGAGGTAATCAAAGGTGGTCCTACATTGTGCAACTTCAAGACAAATTCCTTTCACTGTAGGATCAAAGGAAAAATGTTATTAAGAATTGTACGACACTTAGAGACATGAATAAACTCAGGAACAATTCTATTTCTAATGCTCTTGGAAGTATTGGTGAATTATCATAGATTAATCTTAGTCAATATACTCTAGTAGATGATATAGATTCCTTAACTAAACTTGAGCTATTTCAAAAGACTCTTGTAAGTGAAAATGGTTCATTTGAAGAAGGAAAAGCATCGTGGAATGTCATCCTAGAGAGTCTTAGAGGTTCTTCTTCAGGTTAATTCAATTTTGTGTTCATATCTTGTTAGCTACATTTTAATATATGTAAAGATATTTTGGACACCCCATCCTTTTTCATTGATGTCAAAGGGGGAGAGATAGAGAGACAGAGAGAAACATTTTTTGTGAAGAAAATTTTTAATAGGGGGAGTATTCAGTTGTAGCTACAAAATCCTTTTATCATGCATGTTGCCATCAATGCCAAAGGGGGAGATTTTTTGGAATTACAACATGAGAATGAAGCATTGATGGTTTGTGTTGGTTGTTTCTATGTTGTCATTGATATCAACATGATGATAACTCTATGAAAAGTCTACTTGGTTTATCAGAAGCTATTATCTGCCAATAATGCCCTTTTGTGATGGATCAGTGTGTTGGTATCTTTTTCCAAAAATCACCACAAGATATAATATGACTCTAATCTCTTAACCATGTTATCTTGAATCATTCAAATAGCTATATCCTAGATCTTGATATGTCTTTGGTTGTGAGAAGAAAGTTATCACTAAAAAATTTCAACTATGTATTCTATTGTTGTTCCTTGCTTGGAATACTATGTGGGAGACATTCCATTCTATTAAGGTGAATATTCTTATGATGTGGTTTTTTTGATAGTCTCTATACTGGTGGTATGATGGGAAATTATTATGTTCTCAAATCTAGAAGGCATTTTCTTTGAGGATTATTTGTTCGCTTGGAGAATTATGTTTTAGTTTTGGTTGACTTAGCATATGCAATAAATTATGGAGACTATTTTTGTTTAATGGATGTAATTCGACTTGGTATGATGCATTACATGGATAAAATATTTTATGGTGCCAACAAAGAGAGTTTTGATTATTTTTCTTTCATCTAGTTAGGCTAACCTAATTGATGATTAAGATACATTTGTATATATATAAGATGTTTTGATGAATTAGATGAGAGTGCGAAGAAGGAGAAGAAGGAGAAGACAAGTGCATGAAAGAAATGTCTGAGCCTAAATAATTTATCATTTTTGGATCAATACAGGTTTGTTGATCGATTATTATGTAAGGAAGTACTTCATATTCTAAGCTTCATTGGAACTGAACCCTGCACATTCAAGGTGTATCCTATTAGTTCAATAACTTGGTAGTGAGCCACTATCTTGTATCTTGGTGGTCAACCATCTTTTTTATTCAAGCAATGATCCCTTTTAAGGACATTGGGTCTTGGCAGTGAGCCCCATAATATTTTGTATCTAGATAAATATATTGTGAGTTAAACCTCACCATTGTTTTTCCCTCTTTGGGTTTTCCACATGAAAATATTGGTGTTCATGTGTATGGTTTCTTTTATTTGTTTCTATGTTTTCTCTTGCTAATTCTTTCATAATTGTGAAAATGGTTATTTGGATTTGATGTGAATGGTTTTATCAAATACATATTCACCCCCTCTCTGAGTATTCCAGATGTTCAACAGTTTCCTAATTGATTCCATCTAGCATAATAATTCTACATTTATCCTAAGGAAGGTACATATGTTATTAGAGCTCATTTGGGTGATTAGAGATTTCTCAAAGTGAGTAATTAATGTCTATGATTCATTCTTGCATCTCATTCTAGAACACAAGAATAAGGTTGTATTGCATTTTAGATTTCCTAATCTTAGACACACTTAAGGTTAGGGTTTATGTTCACATTTTCATTCAAGTTTCATTATTTCTATCAAGTATTAATTACCAAATTAGGGGTTTGACAGAGGAAAACCCCACATAAGCAAATCAGCTCTATATTCTATTTTGTAGCTCTTTTTATAGGTTCATATCTAGAAATCAGTTTGGGAAGGAAGATTATAGATTAGAGCATAGATATAGAATTTCAATTTGTGAAAAAGTAGAATGGGGTTGATACGCCAGAAGTGGCGTATGAGTCCCACTATAGGAAAATTTCTAGGTTTTTGTAGATCTTGAATCTACATTGTCAAAAACCTGTTCTAGACAAGAAACCCTAGTCTGGGACTGATATGCCTAAATTGACATATGATTCCTAGTGTTCCCTACTTAAAATATTTTTTAGTGTTTTAGAGCTCATTCTAGGCCTTTACAAATTACATTGTGAAAAATTCTAATTTCTCACATTTATGTTTTGATTTACATGCTTTTCTAGGCCATTTAGTGAAGTCTTCCATTGCATTAGGTTTGAGCATTAGATCTTTCATTTCATTAGTCTTTCCAATCCCTAGCTTAGTGGTGAACCCATCTTTATAATTAGACCCTAGGACAACCCTATTGAAATATACCTTTCTCCTTTGCATACCTAAGATTGAGATCTCTAGGGTTTTCCTTGAATGATTTTTGTAGAAAATTTATGTTCTATGTCCTAAACCATAAATAAACCATTTTACCATTTATCATTTTGGTGAACCTACATTTAGAACACATCATTTTTTATTTGGAATGCATCATAGTCCTAGATCTTGCTTGCATTAACTTTGTATTAGGGTTTGCACTAGTTAATTTGCATCTAGGGCTTCTAAATATTGCAATAGTGAAAGTGCATATAGGTTGCATTTTTGCATCTTGCATCATTGAATATCATCTAAATTTTTTATTTTCATTTAGTCTACAAATCATACAAACTAAAAAGCATATAAAACACTTAATATTTTTTGAAATTTTTGAAAAAAACTCTCATTGGGACTCATGCACCCCTTTGGGCGATTTAGTCCTAGAACATATTTAAATTTTTTTTTACAGCATTAAATTCTTTTTTTTTGTGCTTCTATTTATTAGTGATACCTTTCTATTTCAGTTAGCAGAGTTTCTATTACATTCATTTGAGTAAATTTAGTTTAATTTAGATTCATTGAAATTGTGGATAGAATTAAAATTTTTTTCCAACATTAGTTCATAGTGCAATTAGATTACATTACATTTGGAAATCATTAGAAAATAAAACCAAAAAAAACTATAAACGAATGAACCATTTGGAGAAAGAATAGTCATTTGAAAATATCAAATCTATTTTTCCACGTTAACCTAACCCTAAATCCTTTTAGTAGTGATAAATTTGACATGTTAGATGAAGCCCTTGAAGATTTAATCTCACAAAGCTAATCCACTAAGTCCTTTTATGAAAAACCAAAACCAAGAGACATTAATGTGATTGAACCTCAACTTGCTCTTTACCCATCTTCACACAAACCTCAAACTCAAAAAAAATAAAATTTCACACTTGATCCACCTAAGAACAATGTTAAGCAACAATCAAGTTATAATACCATTTCTCATACATATAAAACTAGAAAAAATCCATAACCAAGACAAACAACCACAACATCCTTACCTTTTCCTAACTTCATCTTGCCTAGTGCTCCTCTTTTTCCTTTGAATAGTGGAAAGGAGTATGATCTTGTTGAAAAACTTAAGAATACTCTTGCAAAAATATCCCTATGGGACTTTATTCAAAACTCACCTAATTATCACACTATTATTCAAATATCCTTACAACAAGTTTTGATCCCCTCTAATACAAATGCAAGTGATGTGGAAACTATAATTCAAGGGATGAATGCAATTAACATAGACATTACATTTTACCAACATGAGCTCCCTCCCTTGGATGAAAGAAACATTATGCTTTCATGATAATAGTTAGATTCAATAGAATGGGAATAAAATGAACTCTTGTTGATAACGGCTCCACCCTTAATGTGTGTAGTGTGAATATTCTATATAGACTTGGCATGGATAACTAAAAAATTTAACTTAATTCCTTATCAATTCAAGGATTTCACAATATAGGAAAATAATTGCTTTGTGTGATTAATTTATCTATTACAGTTGGAAAGGCTACCTTAAAAAATCCTATTCATGTTATGCCTCATGATCATTCACATAATCTTCATTTAGGAAGACCTTGAATTCATGAGATTCATACAGTCGTACCTTCGAATCTTCATCATATCATGAAGTGTGTCTATAACAGTAAAGTATACCAAGATGAATAGACCTCGAGCCTGAAAGTTGCTTACAAGTTCAAAAAGGAATGAAATGTCCTCTAAACACATTAATTCAAACTTCAAACATAGAACCTATGAAAGAAGAAAAAGAAGAGATGGAAATAGTTCCAAAATTATTGGACAATGTTTGGGGTTCCTTAGAGTTCTGTTAGAAGATTAATCTTTACTTGGTAAAGGTTATTCTTTAATTGTAATTATTTATTAACTTGTAGGAATATTCCAAAGGAATCCCTACAAGTCTTTTGTCTTTGTCATCTCACACATGTGTGAGATGGCTTTATTTTTTAATTCCTTTTATTAATAAATTTAAATCACCTCCTTAAGAGGTGACACTTTGCACACACATAGATGAATGGTGGCATTCATTGAGTTGGGAGTTACATTCTACTCCTTCTTCTCACCTCTACTTATTGAGGTGCCTCTCCTCTCATTCTTTAAGACTCATGCAAGCAAGCTAAGGCTGAAGCTCTCTCTCTTTGTATTATTCTTTAGGCATTTTGCCTCCATTCATAATATTGGGGTTTTTTCTTGTTTTTTCCCTTAACAAATTCTTGTGTCTCTCTTGCTTTGGTGGTGCTTGGTTTGGCTACTTCAATCTATTTGGTAATCTCTTTCCTTCAAACAATTTCTCTTTATTAGTACTTTCCATTGCTCTTTTCTATTTCCTTTCATGGTATCAGAGCTTGGTATTACTAATATCTTGTGAGCTACATTGTTGAAGGTTTACCAGATTTTTCAGCACACCATTGGAGACACTCTCAAAGAAGAGAAGAAGAGAAAAGTGTCTGTCTTGTTTTTTGTCTTCTAACCTTTTTTGTGCAGGAATCTTAGCTTTTAGAAAACTCAATAAGAGTTTATCTTATTTTTCAATTTTTCAATTTCAAGTTTATTTATTTCTATAGTTTATACAAATCTAATCTGTAAAAAAAATCATTTTTTTTTAACCCTTGTGCAGGATTTCTTTTCTAAGTTTGTTTTTTATTTCAAATTTCAAAGCTAATCTATTTTTTTTTTGCAAATCTGTATATTAGATCTGTAAAAAAATCCATTATATATTGCATGCATGTTTTATTTTTTGCATAAAAATTAAAAACCCTCTAATATAGGATTATTTTTCAATTTTTTTAGAACAATTCATTAGTTCATTAGTTTTGTAATCTTTTTGGAATATTAGGCTAAATCTCTAAAAAAATATCACTATAATTTACATTTTAGAAAAAGGCTAATCTACTTTTTTGCAAATCTGTAAAAATTTCTTCATATTTGCATGTTCAAATTTCTATTAAAAAATCAAATTTTTTTTTAAAATCTCTATAATATATTCATATCTGTATATTAAATCTGTTAAAAAACAAAGTATTCATTTCAAACTTTAAAAAAAAAACTCTTTTTAAAAAGAAAAAAACTAATCTGCTTTTTAAAAAAATCTGTAGAAAAAATCTGCATGTTATTATTTGCATGTTGAAATTTCTTTAAAAAATTTGTAGAAAAAAATCTACATGTTATTATTTGCATGTTGAAATTTCTTTTAAAAATATCAAATTGTTTTTGGGCTTTTTTAGAATTTTTAATTCTTAAATCTCAAAAAAATCTTAAACCCTGACTTTTTTGACAGGAATTTAATTTCAAAATAGTATTTAAAGTTTTTTTATAAATAATAATAATACAAAAAAACTTCTCTTGAGGCTTTGGTTCATTCCTTGGCCATTGCCTTTCTTTCCTTTGTTGCAGCCTTCCTCTGGTGATTCCACTGACCTCTGCACAGTAAGCACCCAACTCTTTTCTCCTTGTGTGCCCTGCTCTCTGCATCGCCCTTCCTTCAATCTCCCATCCCCTGTGTGAATCATAGTATTTGTTCCTTAAAAATAAATATTATTAAAATTTGCATCTTCAAACTTTTCTTTGCCTCTTTCAAATTTATCCCGCCCATTTCCTGAAAAGCAAAAAATCAAAAGCTTTTACTTAAAGCTTCCTCATCGACTTTGTTTTAAGGAAAAAAAAGTTACTAAAATAAAGGTTCCTAAATTAAACTTTTTTGCATAAAAGCTTTTCTTTTAAAAGAAATAAAGTTGAGTTTAAGTTTTTTAAATTTACTTGTGTTTTTATGAAAGTTTAAAGTTTAAGTTTTTTTAATATATAATCTCTTTTTTTAAGAAAAATAAATCATTCATAGTTTTTAATAATTGTTTTATTTAAAAATCTATTAATTTCTTTATATTTATAAATTTTATATAGTTTTTTATTAATTAAAAAGGATATTAAAATAATTTTAAAATTTAGATATTCAATATAAGGAGTTTGTTTTGTTTTTAGGCAATTTATTTAAATAGGTTTTTTTTAAAGATTTAATTTGATCAAGAGGGAGCAAATATTTACAATAGTTATTTTTCTCATAAAGTTGTGAATTTTTTTTTATTACAATCATGTCTACTTTAATTCCTGAAATTAAGTTGAATTCTTCTAACTATCATTCTTGGAAAACTCATATATGCTTTATTTTTCGGTTTAAACATCTTTTAGATGTAGCTACAGATCCTAAATTTAAACCAGGTTCTTCTGCATCCAAAGATGAAATCGAAAAATGGAATCTCAAAAATGAAGAAGCCCTTGGCCTCATAGGTATCTCCATGTCACCTAAACTTTATGTTCACATTGGGACATGTACAACTGCCTATGAAGCATGGGACAAACTCAAAACAATTTATGATAGTACAAATGAATCAAGAAAAATTCAAATTCAAGATCAACTTGAAGATTTGAGGTATTCTGATTTTAAATCTATGGATGAATTTTTATTGAAATTTGATGCTTTAAATAGTCAATTGGATGGTTTAGGAGTTAAATTAGATAATCTTAGATTAATTCATCTTATTCTTAAAAAGTGTCTTCCTAGACAATTTCAACAATTCATTACTAATATTCATGCTCAATTAGCTATTCCTTCTTTAGCTACTCAATTAACTTATGATATTTTTCGTGATTTATTAAGACAAGAAGAGGCTAAGTTAATTCAGTTTGGTACTCTTAAGTCTAATGAACATGCTTTCTTGTCTAAGCATAAGCAAAATTTTAAACCTCATTCTAAACAACAACATTATAATTTCAAACCTCATTATAATAATGGCAATGATCCTAGAGAGTTTAACTCTTCTAAGAGACCACATTGCACTTATTGTAATAAGGATGGTCATTGGCAAAATACTTGTTTTAAAAAGAAAATTGAGAAAAAGCCTATGAATCAAAATAATCAACAATTTCATAACAATAGTGATCAATCTAGACATGCTTTTACATGTAGTTTGAATGTTTCTAAACCTTTTTGAATGGGTTATTGATTTAGGTGCATCTCATCATGTTGCTTCACATGATTTTTTTTAAATAACTTCACAAGTACTTTATTATTGGACTTGATCAACCCAATAATAGTGTACTTGTTTTACTCAATTATATTTGGAATATTAAAAGGGGATATTCATGTAGTCATGAATGCATGAATATTGTCTTAAATGACTTATTTATACTTAATAATACTTCACTTCATAATATGCAATTCCCATTATTCCATCATAATTTTTATTTATTTTTAATATTAATTTTCATAACTTAAGGTGGCTTGATTTGTGGCTTTTCATCTATTACAATATTTAAAACAAATCTAGTGTTTCCTTCTCAACTACAATAATGTTGTTTTGAAAAAGAGAATTTGATATTTTATTGTGTCTCATTAATCTGATATTGTGCATTATTGGTCAATTTTTCTTTTGGATGGATTTATTTCATCTATATATTTTTTGAAAATTAAAAGCTCATTGGAGTATTTGCCTTCTTGATGGATTTATTCCATCTATATATGTTTTGCAAGTTAATCACTTTATCAAGTCTCAATGGAGCCTTTACATATATTTTGTGCTAGTCACATTTGTAGTAATGTTGCATAGGGAGCCCTATCTATAATGACTCATATATTTTATCAAGTCTCATTGGAGTTTTTTTTGGGGACCCATGGAAAATATTTCCATCCACTTTGATGGTATGCACTTACTTATTTTTTTTATGAACTTAGATCTATTTTCTAAATTGATGGGGATCAAGTTCTTGAAACCTTTATGTTTCATTATTGAAGGCAATACATGGTTTTTTTTAAAAACCATCTTTAGGACTAATTTTCAAAGTCCTTTATTATTAATCTTGACACAATTTCCCTTTACATTACAACAAATGATGTAGTGAGAGGAAACCTAGATCTATTATTGCTATGTCTATATGTTGACATTTTATAATTTGGGCTATGCTTTCTTAATAATCCAAATTTATATATTAAGCATAGTGAAAATGATATTGTGATTATTATTTTAATGATTTAATTACCACTTCTAGTTCTAACTTTTTGATTAGTGATGTTAAGTCTCATCTCAATCAACAATTTCAAATGAGTGATTTGGGCCTATTACATTATTTTGGGTATGCAAATTTGGCAAACACCTAAAGTGTTGGATTGGTTTCTAGCTTTATGTCTAAACCACAACAAACTCATTTTAAAATTGCAAAAAGAATTTTAATATATGTTAAAGGCACTCTTAATCTTGGTCTCTTTTATGATGCAAATTATGATTTTTCTTTAAAAGGTTATACTGATTCAGATTTAGAAGGTGATCCCAATAATGGGAGATCCACTTGTGGTTATTGTTTCTTTGTTGGATTAGGTGCAATCTTATGGAATAGTAAGAACAACAATCTACTTCTCTTTGTTCTACAAAAGCTTAATATAAAGGTTGTACAAATGCATCTAAAGAGGCATTATGGTTAAGAAGATTACTTGAAGACT
>VDFB02187447.1:0-13734 GCA_007258455.2 Sequoia sempervirens | reverse complement strand
CTTCATTCCATTAAAATGTATTGTTCATTGTTGCTATACACGTTTTTCATTCTTATTGATTGAAAATGGTATCTATTTTATTCATATACCTTTCATTTGCTGAATACACCTTTCATTTCAAAACGCTTCTATTTCATAAAAACTCCATTCATTAATCTCAAACGTTCTTTGCTATCAAACACGTTTTTCTTCATACACCATTTATTCCCATCTTCTCATTCACCCGTCATATCCTTTTACCTTTCATTCACTATTCATTTACATTCATTCATTCCATTTACATGTCAACTACTTCTCCATAATTCCATTTCCATTTTCTAAAAAAGAAGAAAAGAAAGAAAAAAGTTGCCCTTGGAGGAAAATCGGGTTTTTGCCCACTCATTGCAAGTAGGAAGTTTTAATAAAGAATGCAAGTTAAAGTTTTGAAAATTTACTTGCAATGACTTCCTATTTTTCCTATTATACATTTTTCACTTGCAATGGCTTCCTAAAATCCCGAAATGCACTATTCACTTGCAGCCAGCCTTCAAAATCCCGAAATGCCTTATAAGTGCCTAAAAGTCGGACTTTTTAAGCTTGACTGCAAATGCAAGTTGAAAATTCTGACTTGCACTATTCAAAGATGCAATTTAACTTTTCAATTTGTCATGAAAAGTACATGTCCCTTTCACTTGCAATCAGCCTCCAAAGATCCGAAATGAGTTATAATGCTCATTTTCAACAAAGACAATTCATTCCGGTTAGAAGGCCATGTTCACACTGCTATCAATGTCTCATGTCTTAACTTGGCGGAATTTTCCCTCGCTGCTACCCTACGTAGTTTGTCCTTGCATGCAGCTCACTTTGATAAGAATCCAAAACTATTAAAGATGATGATGGTAATGTGGTCATTAGGCTTGATCCAAAAACCATTAATAGGATTTTCAGAGTTCTAGATGCACCTTAGACATCTCAATAAAGAGTGCTCTAGATCATTATGAACAGAAGAAAGCAGATTGTATACAACACATCAATACTAAATGGCTTTTGAAGCGTCGAACTTGTGTGTCTTGGTGGCCTAAGCTATATCGATCTGAATTCAAAGAAGAGATCAATGATATAATCACACTCTTGAGCAGGATAATGGGGTTGAAATTCTCTAATGTCTTTGAGAAGTGGATGTACAAATTCATAGTGGTTATAAGGAAGGCACAACACCCAATCTTTTGGGGTGAAATAATAGCGATAGTTTATGTGAGCAGCTTGCACAAGTTCCTACTACGCTCACATTCTACATGAACTCCTATTTGGTTTACATAGCAACTTCATTGAGGCAATTTCCAGGCCTTTCTACCCAAGGAGATAGATCACTAGTTCCAGTTTGGGAGTACTATGATCAGCTGCCTTTGAGACCAAGCAGAATTCATTATAGAAGAGTTCAAGATGCATTCTTTGGTCATTTCATGTGTCTATTTGACAAGACCTTGCAAAACAACAGAGTATCTGACGCTGCTTGGAAGAAGGTCAATGAATATGGTTGTCTCTTTCTCCAGTTTCCTACTTTTACCTACATGAGAGTTGGCTGTTTTGAAGATCAGCCATACATGCTTCCAAGATATCCAACAGATAGAATCATTCTAATGGAGCTTGCAAGGCAGTTGATGATAGTACATGCACGACAAGCTGTACAACATAAAGCTGGAGTAAGTATCTCGTCTCATAATCCATTGCAGATTGAGAGATACTCCTTGACAACTACCTCAAAGGCAAAAGCAATGGAAACCGAAATTTAGGAGATCAAATTAAAAAGATTCAAGGCAAGAACAGATTTTGACTACAGAGGAATGAAGGACAAGATAAAGAGAGCCTTCACACATGTACATCGTCTTGAAGATATTTGGGTAGATCTTCGAACAGAGGACATCCATAGAATGGATTATTGTAGGCTCACAGTTGAACAAATTATAGATCTTAATCTGACCTTGATTCCAGAAGGAGTGATTGATGATGGGCAGATTTTAGATCTAGAGTATGAGGAACAAAGGGTTGCTGACGCTTCTATTCCAGCAATACAGTGGTCTCATAAAGAATCAAGTTCTATCTTTAACAGATTTCAATCAGTCTTGGCAAATACTAATTCTTGGCTCAAGAGTATAGGTGTCAAAACTATAAAAATCAGAGTTAATGATGATGATGATTCAGCTGGACCTGTTGGATTGAAATCAGAAGTCAGAGATAAGTCCAAGGAAGGTGCTTCTTCTTCAGGAACCAGAATCAAGTTAAAAGTCAGCCGTGCTATGGAAAAACCTTTGGAGAAAACAACATTAAAAGGGAAGGAAGTTAAAGAGACGCAGATCCAAATCATCGATTAGCAAGAAGGAGAGGTTTTTGAGTCTCCTACTACTCTAAATATGATGTCTCCTCATATTGATGTTGCACCAGTATCAATATTGTCTCCCATGTCTCAAATTGATAGTGATGTTGATTCTTTCTCAACGGTTTTTGTTCCTTGTATTACTCCTACGGAAGTTGCTCTTCATACATCAACTTCATCCACATTGACCACTTCTATGGAGAATATGCATGATAATTTGGAGAATATTTTTGATGCCAATCCGATGTATTCAATGACATCATAGATGACACTTCCAGAAATAGATACATCAGCTGCAAGTTTTGATTGTTTTATGGCTAATGTTGATCACAATACGCCATCCGAACAAACTTTTGTTTCAATTCAAACTGAGACATCTCCTAGGGTAACAACTGTGGTACATAATGAATCTGTTTCTGCACAAACCACGGTTGCTGTTTCAAATGCAAATACATTGGATCTTCCTCCATGGTTGAGTTCAGTCACTTTAAAGAGAAAGAAACAGGCAATCTCTCTTGATGTGTTTGATTTCCAGCAGTTGAAGAAATCAAAGCCAAAAGTTGCAAAGAAAGCTAAAATGGTTTCACGGGTAGTTGTGGATAGCAATAGAATGAAGTATGCAGAAATAGTTGAACCTCTTGCAGACAAGTCACCAGAAGAGCTGCAAGTATCTGATTACAAATTTATCAGGGTGGATTTAGGCAAACAAACACATGCAAGCATGATGCAAGATGCCCAAAGTTCAGTAACAGTCTTGACACACAGTTTATAATGAACTCTTGGCAAAGAAAGAAAAGCTGAAAGAGGAGAATACACAACTTGTTTTGGTAATTCAAAAGATTACCGACTCTTCAGAGCAAGTTAATCCATTAACTTCTTTCACTTCTGAAGAATCAGTCAAGCAATTGGAGAAAATTGCACAAAAGGCTAAAGCAGTTGATTCTTGGGCAGCACAGCTGATTGATCAAGGTATACCAGTAATTGAAAAGGCATTACAAATTTTGAGTACTGTCAGAATAGCAAGAGTAAAGATGAATCAACTTTTGGAAGCTTTCAAGCAAAGTTTGGATTCACTTGAAAAATATTTAAAAATATGGCATGAGATGGATCAAGTCAAGCTAGAAATTCTACGCAGCAATTCAATCATACCAAATAGAGAAAAATATGTAGAATTTGAAGAACTCATGACAAACAAGTCATTAGTTATTGAGAATCTCATTAAAGATGTTCAAGCTACACTAGAGATGAGTGACGAAGTTGAGCAGGACATACTTTCTAGCTTTGAGAAAATGTCTTGCAGAATTTTAAATCATGAAGGAGAATTACTTGCAACTAATATGGTTACTACAGAAATAGCAACAAATCTTCGTCAAGAGCTGGAATCAGAACAATTTACCATAGATTCAATTCATAAGTTTGTTAATCATCGAATGATCCTTGATAAGATGCAAACTGTTTATGAAGAACATAAAGAAGCAACAATAAGGTATTTTGATGTAATCCTTAAGACTGTTGTGGTTGCCAAGAACACACTAGGCCCCGATCCAGATGAGTTGCAGGAAATTATCAGCAAATTTTAGTCTTTCAAAGCTAGGACTGAAATGGAATAAAAGTGTTTTATCTTTATTTTGTTTTTGACAAACTACATATAAAAACAAATTTTGTAATCGCAAGTGTTCCTTTCACTTGCAGTTTTGTAAATTGTAATTACATGTGATCAAATTACAAGTCAAGATAATTTAGGACTGTAATTTGGAATAAGTCAATTACAAGTAGTTGGTGGTTGAGAGAATTCCTCAAGTTAGTTGGGATCCTCCCACCTTTTTCTTATGACCTCTCTCCTATAAATACTTGAGAGGGTCCTCTGTAATTTTTATCTTTTTGGCAAGCAAGAAAATTCTGCAGAATTTTGTACTCATAAAGACTTTGAGCTTTATAGTTATAAGTTGTTCTTTTTCAAGTAATATCAAAGAGTTAGAAATTTCAGACTTCGTGTTGAAGTCCTACTTTGCATCCATTGTGTTCTTATGTCATTTTGAAGCATTACTTTGTGATTATTTGGAGATTGTGGAAAATTGCTAAGGAGAGCTTCAATTGAAATATTTGCAGACTTTGTGTTGTGAATGTTGAAGGTTGAATTCATAATTTGAATTTAGAAATCAAGAAGAATTGCAAGTCTTTGTGCTCGTAATAATTCCCATTTGTAGTAATTAATAGATACATCATACTTATAGACTTTGTGCTGTCTTATGCTGTATATTGTGATTAGATTATCTTTCAAAAGGGTAGATAGGATCTCAAATTTTCAAGACTTTGTGCTTGAGATTGTTTTCCCGTCCCGAAGGAAGTGACGGAAGTCTTTGAGCTTTCAGGAAACTTCATTTCCTTTCTCTTAATTTTATTGCAAGCTGCTGCAAAAGTTTATTTAAAAGTTAATGTTACTTTTCTGAAAAGAGAAAATAATTTAATCTTTCTTGAAACAAGAGGAAAGGTTATCATTCCACCCATATTTATTTTAGTTAGTAGGATAGGGGGAGCCTTCCCTTAATTAGGAGAGTTTTAACTCACACACTATGGCTGAAACCACCATTTTGCTAAACTTCACAAGTTTGCAAAATATTCAACCAACACATTTCACTTACCTGATTTTCATACTCTGATTTCCAAGGTTGATCTCTGGATCCGGTAGAGTTCACCATTTTTTTCCTCTAGCAAACCTTGCTTTCTTCATAACTTTTCAACATTCAGCGTGCTAGGGCGCATCTGGATGTCTGTATTTGGAGTATCTTCACCAATGCTTTAGAAACATTTAAGCATCCTATTCATCCTGGGTGTATATGATCCCTTGTGTTTTATGCTTTATCTTTGACGCCTTGGAGACTTTCATGTAATCTTCATTTGTCTTGTCCCTTGTTCCTTAGGTGTGCTTGAGACCCTGAGTGCTAAGCGTATTTCCACCTTGTACTATGGAATTCGTGCCTTAGAGAAACCTTTCATGTATTCTCCCTTGGGCGCATTTAGGAGGTCACACTTTCAATTCCCAACACTTAGATTATTCTCTATCCTCTTCTCTAGGCCGGGGCGCATTTAGGGTGTTGGACTTTCAGTTTTCCACACTTAGATTATTTTCATCTCCTCTTCCCTTCAAGGGCGCATTTGAGGGGGGTCTTGGTTCCATTTTCCAAGACTTAGAAATTCTTGAGGCTTCCAATCTTCTTAGGGCGCATTCTATAGGTCCTCCTTCCAATTTATGACTTAGAAATTTTTTGAAGCCTTTATCTCCAAGCTAGGCGCATTTCCAGAGGTGAGCTTTCAATTTCCCATACTTAGAAATTTTCTCATCAACCCCAAGTTACTAGGGTGCATCCAAGGGGGTCTGCTTCAAGTTTTTTTTGACTTAGACTTTTTTCTTATCTCACCTTGAGGCTTAGGCGCATTTGGGTAGGGCAACTTTCAATTTGCAAACTTAAACAAATTTTCTCCATCTAGTCTCTTCTCAAGGGCGCATTTTGGAGAGGTTACTTCAACTTTTCAATACTTAGATGTTTTCTCATTTTCTTCATTCCAGCTTGGGGCACATTTGGGGTGGTCTTCTTTCAATTTGCAACACTTAGAAGATTTTCCAACCTCCACTTCTAGCTTGGGTGCATTTGGGGGGTAGGAGCTTCCAATTTCTAATACTTAGAAAATTTTCCTCACTTCATAACATGATGGGTGCATTTTGACAGGGGTACTTCCAGTTTGCTCGTGCCTTAGAGGATTTTTTTTGTGCCACCATGCAAGTTGGGCGCATTTTGAGAGGGGTACTTCCAGTTTGCTCATGCCTTAGAAATTTTCAAGCTACCCTCCTTGCCAAGGGTGCATTCTAGGGGTGGAGGGGGAACTTTTCATACTTAGCAAGTTTTTTCATCATCCTCATCACAACCTAGGCTCATTTAAGGGTGTCTGCAGGAACTCCAACTATGACTTAACAATTTTCTCCATGCCTCCCCAGACTGGGCGCATTTGAGGTAATGAACTTCCATTTTCAGACTTAAACCACTTTTCCTTATGCTCGCTTGCCCTTGTTTACTCTTGTTTACTATTTTTAGCAAATACTCTGGTTCTCACACTTCTGCAACTAGGATTGATTTGAAATTCGCGCCACAGGATCCTCATGGCCTAACTGACCTGTTCATACTGCCATCTTGTGTTGACTTGCTATTTATAGCTTGTTTGAGAAGTGACTTACTATAAATAGTAAGTGCTCAGATTGCCTTCAAATTTTACCAGTGGATTCCTTGAAAGATACTGATCGCAATGGGATACATCAGTTTTCAGAGATTTTGGCGTTTGATCCTTCATTTTGGGTCCCGAAGCTGGAAACCGTAATCTGACTTGCATGTCGCTCAAATGATCTCCGTTTGACCCCGTTTCTGTTGCATGTCGCTCTGTTCGTGATGCTAAAGTGTTGGGCAGCCGTTGGAGTGATCCTGCTAAAAATCGTAAGTGTCTGAAAAAGTGAATACTCAGCTGGCAGATGAATTTGCATGTCACATAGCTCAAGAGATCTCAAAAAACCCAGTAAACTGGACTGCATGCGGGCACTGGCTAAAAATAGTAAGTTCCTGAAAAATGATCAACTTTGCTTTTATGTTACCTTGTTGCGTAGCTCTTGAAAAGCCCATAAAGAATAACCTGACATACATCGAAAAATCTTGCATGCAAACCCTAAAAATAGCCTCCAAAACCTGAATTGCTGAAAGTCATTACCTCGGCTTGCATGTTACATCACTGCGAAGCTCCTGAAAAACCCACAAAGAATGTTGAGACATGCATTAAAAATTCCAACATGCAAACCCTAAAAATGGCCTCTGAAGCCTGAATTGCTGAAAGCTATCACCTCATCTTGCATGTCATATCATCGTGAAGGTCTTGAAAAACCCAGAAAGATTCTCTAGACATGCATTGAAAAAGCACACATGCAAAACTTAAAATTTAGCCCCCAAAGTCAGGACAGCTAAAAATAACAAGTTGTCAGATTCAACTCAAAATTCATAGGCAGATTACTAGAAGTGTTCTAAATGTGATGTAACAGTTAGAATTCAGTTAGCCAACTCAAATTAACCTCAAACTGGCATGAAGAAAGCAAACCCTAATTTCTCAGACTTAGCCAAAATTTCAATTCAGATGGGCACATCCCCGGAAAGACAGACAAAAGAAGAGAGAGACAACAGGAACACCAACCAAAATCGAGCCAAAAGACCCAAACGAAGCAAAAATTAGGGGGTCCCCATTTGCAATGGGGCGATGTGTGAAAAGGTCACAACAAGGCCTATTCATGTAATTGATTATGTTAAAATCTATGAGTCATCTCTAAGCAATAACTAACAAGTTTACTATATCTCAAAAGTAAAATTAATCAATATTGACAATATCTGCATTACAACAAGAAGGTCAGGGTTACTATCTCCGAAATTTAAATCTTAGAACAACACAAATCAAGTCAACTAGAACTAACAGACATCAAGTGACAATATTTTAAATTAGTCAAAGTAGACATCTACCATTCATCAAATGACAACATGTCAGATACAAAGTGGCATGTGTAGTGACTGTCCTTGGAATACTGTATCCTTTTCACTCTGTTCTGCTGAGTGCCCCCTGTCACATGATCACCTATTTCTGTTACTGAACACACACGCACACAGTTGATATAGAAGAAGGATATCAGAAACATTGTAGAAACCAATAACACAGTGATCATAATCAGCAATTAATCAATAACGCAAAAATTCCATTAAGTAATGAAATTAACTACAGTAATCATAGTCATCATGATTGATCTAAATGAAAACATCATGTCGTATCCACTAATTAATTTGATAATAATTAAATATCAAATATGTTTTAGAATTGGGAAGCACTACAACAACATTTAGGTTCCTACAGGAAACATCCATATGCAATAAACCATATGTAAAACAATCATAGAATAATCCAAGAAAAAGGCTGGCAAATGAGCATATACCAAAAGTGTGTGGGGAAAAAGGGAAAATGCCAAAAATGCTTGTACACAAATAGAATTGTAATATTAGTGAGGAAAGAGGAATGCAGATGGTTTATATGTATGTTTCCAGAGGTAGATGATTGTACCGGATAATCAAAAACACAAACTCGAATAGCATTAATAGCTTAATAACATCAGGGTTGATTTCCTTCCAACTTTGAGTACAATTTGGACATGAAAGGTACTGGAAAGTAGGCAATTTCTGATGCAAACCAGCAAGCTATCAGGTATACATTTGGCTTTTCAACAGGCCATTGTTGTGCTGGAAATATATGTGGGTGTCTACATGCACACCATTCTTATGACCTTTGATACCCTGGGCATACTTTTTTGTTGTGCTCTCTCCTTAGTGAACATCATGCTGTTAAATGTACTTGTACATATTGCAACTGAAACTTTGAGTAGGTCCTTCTAGCACACCAGATGATTCTAATAACCCTTGTGTATTTTGGTTGAGGGGGTATACGAACCAGTTCAATTCTTTGTCTTTTCAAGTGCTTTATCAATGTTTTGGAATTCTCTACCTGGGGCAACTTGTCTTTTGTTATAAGAGGATTATTTAGTTTGTCTTTAGTAGGCTGATACCCTCTTATTTTGTCCTCTTTATGTTTATTGTTTGCCTTAGTGTGAGTTAGCATGTCTTTATTGACTTGATTGATGAGATCAAAATAAATGATATGTGAGATTTTATGGGAGTTACCTCATACTTGTTAATGTTGAAAACAGAGGCTGTAAAATAAAGTTTTCGAACCAGTTATTGAGGACTTGATTGATGAATTTAAGGAATTTTGAAAGCTTAATATGTTTCACCAACTTTAAAAAAAACAAGAGTCTCAGAGACAATTGTAAACAGGAATCTACTCACAAAATTGCAACAGCCTTAACATGGCAGCAAAAGGATCATTTGACCTCTAGTCTAAATTTCCAAGGCACTTCTGCAAACTGAAAGTAATCTGTAAAGATAAAAGTACCTGGAAATGTGAAGTTTGTGCTCAAACTTAAGAATCCTTTGGATTTACAGCTCAAGATTTAACGTTTTCTGGGCACTCAAGGTTCTTTTAATGACCCAAGAGCCTCAAATTATTGAAGAGAATGTGCAGGTATAACCTATTTCACATTTTACTTACAGCATTTGTTTACGTTATTTTCAGTTAGTCTCTTGTGCGTTTCTGAATGTTTGAGCTCTAAAAATTAATAAAAGTGGGAATGTTACCTGTAGTATAGCAGTCTTAACCAGACATTTTGTCTTTTCCATTATGGAGTTGAAACAAACTGAATGAGAGGCAAGATTTTTTTTTGAAAGGTTAAATTCATATTTGAAAACATTTTATTGCTGTAAGCAATTTCAAATAATAGTGCCATTTTTTATTTGTGCCAATATTAATGGCAGTGTAAATCATGGTTCTAGCATCATTTTATGTTCATGTCAGAACAGTTCTTTGCCTCGAATCCAGCTCATTTAGGCATAGACCAGCTGCTACTCATCTGTTTCTTTAGGGTAATTCCATTGTATTAATAAATGAGGGTTTGACTATAATCTAGTTGATGATATTCTGGTGACACTACTTTTACATTGTTGAGGACTGTATACATTGGTATAATCATATTATCAAAATTGATGTTGCTTTATCTTTCCTTGCAATGAAAATTCTACGAACATAATACTTTGCTTTATCTTTCCTTGCTATGAAGATTCTAAAATATTTCAGAACAAGGAGGTATATTTTTAGAAATGTCATTATTGACAATCTTTTTCTTAAGACATGCATTGAAATTTGTTTTTATTTAATATTTTCATTACAGGTGAATGGAAATCATGAAACTATGAATGTAGATGGAGATTTTCGTTATGTTGATCGTGGTGCATTTAAGGAGGCTGAAGACTTTATGGAATATTGCAATGTGCATGGTGATGATTGGGAAACAGCTTTTATTGAATGGATTAAAGTATGTGAGGAGTGGAAGGCTAGAAGAAAAGTGACTTCTAGTGGCTGGACTAATTGGAATCTGTTGAACGTAATGATAAAATTCTATCTCTGTTCCTTTGTTATGCTTTGGGAATGTTTCCTTAAATGTTTGCTTGATACTGACACTTATCAGCCATGTCTATATAGCAAAAAACACAGGAAGAGCAATCAAGAACCTCCCACCTCCCACCAGAAAGCTTATCCTTCACACAAAACACCAATATCAATCCCAAAAAGTAATCCCACCTTCATGCCAAGCACCAACCCAATCCCAAAAAGTAATCTTCTCCTAAAATCAGTCAACAGGTGAATGGTCATAAGGATACCCTCCTTGGAGGAGGCCATGGCTCTTCTCTATGAGCCCCTTCCCAGAAAGTCCAGTCAAAATCTCAGATCTGCTGTCTCAAATGAACCATCTCAATTTTGCAAGGAGGAGCTACAACACTTATTCTATAACATTCTCAGAGAACCATTTTGGTGCCAAATTTCCCCATAACAAAGGAAAATAGTTGTTATGTTGGGTTAGACATATCCCCACAAATATCTTTCTCCATGGAGGAAGTGGAAAATAGGCTTTGGCTACCAAGTAGAAGACCCTTATCTGCATATTTATTGGCTTTGTTCCAGGGCCCCAAAATTCTCAGGGCATGGGTCCAAGAGAACTGGAAACCTTTAGGGTCAGTGGAGATCCCAGTGATGCCTAAGGGATATTTTGTGGCTTTCCTCTCCACTAAGTATGAGAGAGGCCAAACAATGCCTTAAATATGGCCTTCTGTAATAACTATGGTTCATGAAAAAATAAGGTCTTTTGTAATGACTATGGTTTGTGGAAAAATAAGGTCTTTTGTAATGAGCACGGTTCATGAAAAAACTAAGGTCTTTTGTAATGACCAAATTACCCAAGATAACACATTTCTTTTTTCAAATTCATTACTATAAAGGGAAATTACTTCACTACTCAACATTCAAAGTTATAAAACGAACTATCATGGGTAATTTTCTTGCAGGGGTTCCAGCAAGTAGGTAATGATGTCTAGATTGGAATCTTAAGAGTACCTTTAGTTGTTATCAAGAGTAACCAGATTCTTGAGGCCTAATTTCCCTTCAATATTGCTTAAGGATTGAAAACTAATATCTCAAGTTGAGTGTCATAAAATTTTAAAGACCCATCCAGTTGGTTCATGGTCATAATAAGGGTTTCAGATTTATAGTAGCCATCTCAAGATTTTACTCCCTTCTTTACCATTGTCTATAGATTTAAAAAAATTCTGAATAAAGAAGCCAAAGTTACTATTCCCATCGTGTTATAACTTCACATTGCAATTTTCATATGAATATAAGTGTCTGATCAAACATTAAACTTACAATATCAAGAGAATTACATGTCATATCATAAGCTAAGTATGCTTTTTAGTCAAATAAAAGGTATATTTACTTCTTTCAATGGTAAACGGATGTCACCTCCTCTTTCGAAATGTTTTCATTTTTTCATATTGCAAGGTACAATTCCATTGATAATATTGATCATTCATTCAAGAAATCAAGTAATACAAGGTATATACATTATAAAACATCCAACACGGTCATAAACTCATACTTAACAATGATGTAAGAAATGCCTTCCCACACAATCCTGTATAGCAGCAATAAGCTAAAGCATGCATCATCCATACAACTTATACTAATAAAAGATTTTGATATCATTAACAGTCAGTCACAAAGATTGAATCAATTTGTTTCATGTGAAGGACAAGAGCTAAATAGATCATGACTACCCACTCTATACTAGGTCCTATGACAATAATTTTGTTGGGGTTCAAATCCATTTTCCTTTTGCACGAATCCTTTCTCATGTTCATGCCTTAATCCTTCACCTAGATGATAATTGATTAGAGAGATCTTACATGGGTCACCTTGCATGAATTGTGCCTTGTGCCTAGCCAAAGAAAATCCGAAGTTGGCTCAAGTTGTTCCCTTTTAGGGTTTAGGGTTTTCAATTGCCGCATGCTGGCATAAAATTTCTATCACTACCAAGCTCTGCTTCTTTCCCCTTTAGAATCCATCAAAATTGCCTAATTATTGAAGTTTCGGGTTTCCGTCATCGGCCTTAACTCTTAACCTTTATCGTTTTCTTGTTTCCTTCCTCCTTTTCGTTGATCTTCAAAGCTTTGATAAAATCCTTCAAATTCTATCCAAGTCTTGAAATTTTGAGCTTTGAAGATCGGCCATCATCTTTAATCCTTACCATCCTCTTTGTGATGTGATATTAGTTATTCCCAATCCTTGATCCTTGATGTCATAGTCTTCGGTCTTCGGCGATCAAGTTTCCTTCCTAAAGTCAACTTATTTTTCGATAACGTTTAGTTCTTGTCCTTGATCCCCGATCCATTTCCCCTACCCATTGTTGAAATTTCCTGAATCTTTCGGGTGTCGGGTCTTTGGCATTTCATCTATTCCCTTTTTCCTTTTTGAGTATAAGGTATGGTGCAGGAAGGTTGTTTCCCGATGACCCAAGTAATGATTTTCTTGGCGGAGTTTTGCGATTGCTCCTTGTTTTGGGGCCCAATTGTTTAACGATAAGTGTCAAACCTAAGGCCTGATGGTCGATGAGGTTGATCCATTTTGTGGTTGCAATAATTTTATTATTTTTCTCCCAAATAATCTTTAGAGCAAAGCCCGATATGCCGACAGGTCTCCTAGAACTCGTTTTTTGAAGATGTATTGCTCCCACCAACTTGCATTAATGGTGACACTTCTCCTAGCTACATTCAATGTTATGGATTTTTTATGATCTTAGGTGTCTGTTTTGGAGGGATTTCTTCTTGGCCCTTGATCTTTTGCAACTATAGTGATCATTTTGAGGGTCCGTGATTATTTATAGGGAATGAGTGCAGGTGAATATTCAGAAGGGTAATCATCAAAATATTGAGCATAGATCAATGGTGTTGAAAGCAGGGAATGTTTCAAACTATCATAGAATATTGTAATCATCATTGTTTTCAGTTTTGTCTCTAGTTACAAGTGTAATCACTATTAGAGGAATTTGATATGATTCTAAGTTTATTGTACCAGTTATAATAACTCTTCTGTGTGTTTGCATATGATTTTGAGTAATGTTGTTGGATTACTAAGTAGATGAATTTGAAATTTAATGTGTGTTGGTGCTTTGAAAATTAGATCACTTCAATTTTGAAGTTGTTCCTTGCTCTTTCTTCTTTTTCACTTGACTTTGTAGCCCATGAATAGGCATTGATCTCTTATTGATTCCAGTCATCATTTTCAAAGCATCAAATCCATTACAATCAGTTCCAATCTGTGTGTTCATGATTTCATCGTTTACAGGGAAAAAGGAAATATATATCCAG
>VDFB02187446.1:0-11248 GCA_007258455.2 Sequoia sempervirens | reverse complement strand
CAAGTGTTTGATTTATGTCTATATAATAGGTCATAAACTCTAGGGGAATTATTACCACTTTGCACAATATTGCACCATATATATAGGAATAATATGGATATGCAAATTTTATCATTACAATTTTTTCCACTTTAAGATGCATGTGAAGATTTTAAAATAATCGTGCATCTCAATTTATGTGGTATTCACAAACATGTATGAAAAGTAAATATTTAGACATCAAAAAACATGAAAAAGTGGTTTGTTGTCTTGTACACAACACATCCTTTTTCTTTTGAGAAAATTATCTATCACTTTGTAAAATCCTTGCTATGTTGAGATTATTTAATTTTTTCCCTCCATATTTGTAGTCCTTTTTATTTCTAGAAATATAATTTATGACATTTTTTCTTAATAACCAACATATGAATAAATTTTACATGGTTGTAAATTTTACACATGGTTGTATGCAATCGAGTAGAATAAATTGACCAAATATTTAAATGAATCATTCTCTCACAAATATTGAAATAAATTAAAATAAATCCAAGTATTTAATCTATTATTCCTAGATAATTCAATGAAAATTATGATAAATTAGTTTATATATCAATCAAATTATTTAACATATTTAATCAAATTAGATAAAAATTGAAAATTATTCAATCAATTCATTGATCAAAATAATTAAGAAATTTCATTAAATAAATAAATTTGTTAATTAAGTAATAATAGTAGCCACATTTTAATTGGGTTAAAACTCATGATAATTTATTGTGTAATTCAATCAAATTATTTAACATATTTAATCAAATTAGATAAAAATTGAAAATAATTCAATCAATTCATTGATCAAAATAATTAAGAAATTTCATTAAATAAATAAATTAGTTACTTAGGTAATAATAGGAGCCACATTTTAATTGGGTTAAAAACTCATGATAATTTATTGTGTAATTCAATCAAATTATTTAACATATTTAATCAAATTAGATAAAAATTGAAAATAATTCAATCAATTCATTGATCAAAATAATTAAGAAATTTCATTAAATAAATAAATTAGTGAATTAGGTAATAATAGTAGCCATTATTTTAAGTGCCGGTCCGAGCCCTGGTTTAAGGTGTTCCTATCAGTATTTCACCATGGGTTCAATTTCCGCCTCAAGGCGGAACCAGCTGGTGTGTCTCGGCCAAAGACCGGCCACTCAAGTTTACCAGCTGCAATAAGGGCTGTGCTGCACCCGACACCCCTCAAGCAAAAAGCCAGTAGCCACATTTTAATTGGGTTAAAAACTCATGATAATTTATTATGTAATTCAATCAAATTATTTGACATATTTAATCAAATTAGATAAAAATTGAAAATAATTCAATCAATTCATTGATCAAAATAATTAAGAAATTTCATTAAATAAATAAATTAGTTAATTAGGTAATAATAGTAGCCACATTTTAATTGGGTTAAAAATTCATGATAATTTATTGTGTATTTCATTATAATTTTAGTTCATTTTTTGTGTAATTCATCTTTTCACTCTATTAGAGGTGATTTTTTAATTCAATTTGAAGTCTACATTTATTTTCCTCAATGTCTCATTTATTTAAATTCAATGCTTACAAATTGACATGTTTGGTGGGATGCAAACCCACAAATGCTCGGTTACATTTTATATTTTATACTATTAAAGTATTTGATTTGTGCTTTATCTGTTATTTAATCTATGTTGATCACATTTTTCTATATCTATCCTCTTCACCTATCCTTCTCTATGGATATGTTCCACTCATATCTACCACCCTAAGGTGATCCATGTATCAATCCTTGTTAACGTCACTCCTCCTCTCTACCTATATCCTTTCTCAATGAGCTAGATCTATCACTACTAGACTCCCCAAAACACCTACATTTAAATATTAAAAAAATGTTTAATAAATCATACAACATTGATTAAAACTAACTAAACAATGAAAGCATTTAATATTATAACACCTTATGAATTATATAGAATGTCCCCACCTTGAAATTTATAGCCATCGATGTCAATCACTTATTCATACTATACCTTTGTTCTCCAAAACACCTACATTTATATAAAAGTGACTTTTTAAGAAAAATAATATTTAACCTACTTTTAACTCAACAATAATGGATGTATTTCTATCATAAACTCTTCGTACTGATAAAAAAATCATGGCCTAGGTAGAGTATAAAAAATGTTGTTTCCAACCTCATATGTAAATCTAGAGTTAGAGTGTCAAAATTGTTGAATTTCATCCTATGTGCTATTAATTAGCTTCTTATCGACTCATGGAAGCCTACTGCTAAAAGCCCAAGTATGATTTTCAATAGGACTTTCTAATCATGATCTTATTGATTGTATTTTTGATAATGTTTTACGATTTAGGCTTAATTCAAGATAAGTTTACCTTAATAATTGAGCCTTTTTAATTATTTAATTTGTTACTAATGATGTTATTAGTCTATGAGCAACTCTTTTATCTTTTTCCTTACTATTATTTACAATAGAATTTAATGCATTAAAAAAAACTTTAACAATATTATTTCGATCAAACTTTTTGTTTACATGAATCTTTGAAATTTATTTAGTAAAGGTCTCATTTTGTACATCTTTAGTAATTGTATAAAAATCTGGAATATTTTGGTTAATACATCTTATTGGAAAACCATTCATTGAAAATTTTTGAAGCCCACAACCGAATGGTTTGTGATGACCTCGTGCCTTCAAGAATTTCTATTATGCTCATCAATTTCAAACCATTTTGGGGTTCTTGAATGTTTTTAAATTTTAACAAACTCATTACAAAAATATGAATTTTGAATTTCTTTTTATTTTTCACATTTAGGTTCTCTCTTCTTATGTAATTTGGAGACACATTGAGTTTCATTGGTTCATGTGAGATATTTATAACAAGTATGCAATGAAGTCAAACTTTATTAGATTTGATTCTTAATATGAGATATTTATTTTGCTTTCCAATCTATAATTTTTTGATGTTCTTGGCTATATAATTGAAGTTCATTTATGTTAACAACTATTAGATTAAATATTTTTATCCCCAATTATTTTCAAATAATTTTATACTAATCTTTGTATTCTTATTCTTTCTTTCATCGCTTCATTTAAAATTTGAACCATTTAAGAATGCTATGTTATAGATTATAGTTGTCTTCCAATTCCTTTTTAAATCAAGTTAATAGGTATGAAAATATTATTGATGATAGATGAATTATTACAAGTTCTATTTTAGATTTTTATTCTCTTTATCTAGATATACATTTTTACCAAAGTCTCATTGTTTTTTAGGTACTATATATCATATAACATGGAAAAATGCAGACTATGTTCAATTGCGTTAGATTCTTTGTTTGGCAAATACTAGTAATGAGATTAAAATTGAGAGATTAATTAGCACAAAAACCCCGATATATAGTGAACCATGCATGTTAATATTGCATAGCTCCGAAAAATATAAGATGAACTTGGAGAGGACTAGTGCATATTCCCAAACGAAAGTGATCGCTATTCTTTTCCCCGATGTGGGGAAGAAGTACATGGTGATGTTCCCCTTAAACAAAACAAGATAGTGTCACCAAAGAAATGATAAAAGCCACTTGTTTTCCATTTTATCAAAATGTGTGTAAGGTTAGGGGACACCATGTCACTAGATGTGTCGATCATGCTATGGCCTCATTGAGCTACCCATGATTTCTTGCAGCACATGGTCTATACCCAAATAATGACCAGATTCCATTGCATTTATTTAAGAGTTGTATGGTGAGGTCCATTTGGGCCTCAAAGTTAACTACTTGACATTCCACCATATGTTGGTCAGGGGCGTGGTAGGATTGCTGATAGGCCCACCTATCATTGAGTAGATAGACCACCCCCAATGTTTAGGGTATTGGTTGGTGACAAGTCTCCTACTCTCACCCCAGCTCTAGCCCCCATAGCAGATGAGGTTGTTGTTGCTTCCCAAAAGGAAGCAATTGACACTATAGGTGACATTGCAGCTGCCACCACTAGGATATCCGATGATCATGTAGGTCAGTATTTGATATCTAGACATTCCCCATCCACACCATTTTCAGCACAGTGGACCACCATGGATCCTTTTACAGTGGCCGACATCCCTACTCCTACATAGCTTGATGCACTTACAGGAGATATGTCAATGTTATGACTCTACATTGTTTGGTCGAGGACCTATTGAGGTATCATGCCCACACACGACAATGGACTCCAGATAGCATGTTAGAGATCATTTGAGACATGAGGTCGCTTAGTTCCTTTTCGTGATCTCATCACTCTTAATGGTTAAAATTAAAAGATCGTGATCCACCTACAGTTCATACGGTAGCTACACAGACTATGGGTTTTACTAATATGTTGATTGGTTCTGGTTCATCATCACCGGTGCCATCTCACCTTCATAGTCCTCTACATTCATCATTTCTGGCACGACATGGGATAGATTAGATGGATGCAGATATTGATTCGTCGCTTGATCGTTTGGTCCATATGGTGGAGGCGAATGTTTCAGAGGACTTAGGTCATCCGATATCAGATGATGTGCATGTATGTGTGCATGTGCATGTTTCAATTTTTTATTATTTTTAAATTTCTTTTTAACTAGATATTCATGTAAGTTGATATATATGTGTATATATATTGTTACAGTGGACATACCCTCATATATCACTCCTAGCTCAATATCCGCATCGTATGTGCATGGGTCGATGTGACTCGCGGGATGAATCAAGCATCGCTGACATGTGAGTTTTCATAAAATATATATTTATGTATGCATAGATAAATACAAGTTCTAGATTGATATTTTAAAATACAAGTTCATTTAAAAATAACTTTCATAAAATTTATTTAATAAAAATTATATGTATTTAACACATCTTGTACACAATTTTATTTGTAGGGCTCAGCACATCCATCAGAGTAGGACCGTTCTCATTCAGATGGCCATTCGCCTAGGAGTAGATATTCTTATTAGGCCATGCATTCTAGATTTAAGATCTTTACCACATGTATTTGATTATATGATGATCTTTAATTTACATTTTGCTTTTTATGATATATACATAGAGCATTTTCTTTTATATGATATATACATACATTTGCTCTTTGCTTTATAATATGTGTTATGTTTATATGTGCATTGAACTCCTTTTACATATATGTACATGTGTTTTTACTTATGGTTTAAAAATTTACACTTAATATATGTATGCATTTGTTTTGGAATATTCAATATACATTAAGACAGCTTTCTTATTTTATGATTCTTTACAACTTACATTTCCTTATATTCAATATACATTTGATCTCTAGTAGAATTTTAGGGAAATCAATGCCATTTTATAATTAAGTTCATTCATGTTGATCACAATAAATATATTTTTAATGATTTAAGCAACATGAACCATTGAGTTGAGAACAAGATATAATCTTTTGACAAGTAACTTGAAATTCAATTCAAATATAATTAAGAAAATTCAATTCAAATTATACCTCTAATATTTATACATTTTTGACACTTTAACAAAAATTCTAAATACTAGATATATTATGCATACCTATGAATTAAAACAACAAACCCACAAATGAAATAACTTGTTTGTTTACTACTTGATTCATTTAAACCGGATCTAGTGCTATTCCATGCACACTCCTGAATACTTTGATTCACTTGGAGCTGAGATTTGGAGAAGTTTTGGTATCATTTGGGTGTGTGCAAGAAGTTGAGTCCACTTTTGGCCAAAAGTGGAAGTGCTTTCCTGATTTTCAGTATTTGACACATTTGACCTTAAAATTTGAAGTACTTTAGAGATGGTAAATCTCAAAGTCACTGATCATAAAATGTAGTGCTCGAAGTCTAGTTTCCAAATATGTAATTTATTTCAATACCCAGATTGTACAAATTGAGCTTCAATAGGCATTTCAAAAAACCACTGTTTAAAAATCATTTTTTTTTACCATACCATGCACATGTACGACATCCATATTTTGACATAAATTATTGTATTTTTCTAAATCCTTTTGGAAAAAGTTTTATGACTCACTAAACCTTGCTCTTGATATTTTTTTTGTAATTTTATTGAATATTTTTTTTTGTTAATTTTTATTAGGGCAGATTTGTTTTTTGAAAATCGCCATGTACCTACATGCATAAGATGACTTAAACTTATCATTTTGATTTTTTTCAAATTGAAAGAATTGTCTCCGGGAATTTTGCTCTCGCAATCCTCGCTTGTCAAAATGTTATGTTGATCAAAAGTTATTCAAATAGTAAAAAACTCTGATATTTAAAGTTTATGGACCAATTTTATTAGAAATTAATTGAAAAATGCAAAAAATAATTCAATTGCAAAACAAATTATATATTTAGAATCTGCATTGTTTGATCTAAAATGGGTTTTCATTTTGTCAGAAAATTTTCAAAAAAAGGTCGTCAGCCATATGTCCAAAGTCGATATTTTGCTTTGACATTGTTAGGGCTTTCAATTTGCAGGTCAAACCAGGTTGAAGGCTTAGGTTCGGACTTCCAAAGCTATTCCTGAACCTAAAACCATGGCAAAAACCTGCCCACAATGCAAAACCAAATTCAAATTTCAAAAAACGGGATCCCGATTATAACACAGGATCCCGTTTAGTAATAAACGGGATCCCGTGTTATAATCGGGATCCCGTTTTGTTTTCGACCGTTGAAAAAGTAACGGGATCCCGTTTATAACACGGGATCCTGTTACCCTTGCAACGGCTCCCAGAGTGAATTCTAATAAACGGGATCCCGATTATGGAGTGGGATCCCGTTTATTAGTAAACGGGATCCCGTTTAGTAATCGGGATCCCATTTTATTATAAACGGGATCCCGATTACTAGACGGGATCCCGCTTTATATTATTTAAAAACACTGTTGACAATTACTGTCAACTCTGCAACTTTGCAACTTGACATGTACGGCCGAGAGCACTGAAAATCAATTATTTTTCATATGTTATTGTATTTACAGGTGGTCAACTTGATTTTTTGTTAATTTTATCAAAGGGAGCATCGTCTACACCATTTTTGAAGTGAAATTTGCAATATGGATTGAATTTTTCAAAGGAAGCAGAAAGAGAACAATTTTTAAAGTGGAATTGTGGTAGTTTTCTATTTGTTTTGAGGAACACAAAAAGAAGAATTTTGGCGTAATAGGTATTCAACTTCCAATTTGGATTCAATATTTTGAAGTATTTCACTATTAACATTCATCTGTGCTTTAGAATTTTATAATTATGGGAGATAAATTTCGTAATAAGAGAAGAAAGACATTGACTCCTCAAGAAGTTGAAGCAAATAAAGAAAAAGAGAGACAAAGACAAAGAGAAAGAAGAATGAGAATAAAATCAATGAACGATGGTGGAGCAACCAATTCAACAACTATTGAAGATGAAAACATTGAAGATACCATAGTTGTACATGAAGCTAATTTGCAAGGAGTCAATTTGGAGAAGAATATGATTATACAAACAAGTCCTACTATGTCTTCAAATCCCTCTTTGAATGCTATGGAGAATGTTTCAATATACACAAATCCAGGTACGTCTTCAAATCCACATGTTAGTGACATGGTAAATTTGTTTGTAGAAGATTTACAAGAAGCTGGATATAATGATGTTGACATTGACTATATTCAAAGAAATGAAACTTTTATAGAATTTGTTGAAAACAAAAAAGAAAAATCTTTTGTTGCAAATGAAAATCAAAATGATCATTTTCTTGAAAATGAAAACAAAACCTATATTTTTGATGAAAATGAAAATGAAAATGAAAACCGTTTTGTTGATGAAAATGAAAATGAGAACCATTTTGTTAATGAAAATGAAGATGAAAATGAAAATGAAAACCGTTTTGTTGATGAAAATGAAAATGAAAATGAAAACTGTTTTGTTGATGAAAATGAAGATGAAAATTTAGAATGTGATGTTGAATTTAATGAAAATACTTTTTTTAAAATTGAAGTGGTGTTTTAGATAATCTTCCTGATCAAATTTCTTGGAGGCAAATAAGAATGCATGCGAATAGAATATACACCGAATTCTTTTATCGTAGAAATATTGCATTTCAATGTCAACTAATGATGCAATTGATGAGAATGCAAAAAATGAGGAAAGTAATGAAAAGGTTAGGCTTTTATAAATAAAACCAAAAGCAAAAGATCAATCATTAAAACATGCTATGCTCCATCAAGCAGCAGTGCCATTCAATCTATTGGGAAAAATAGTCGATCTAAAGATAAAAACGCAGTAAGAAGAGCTATAACTACTGCTATAGTTAATAAAACAACTTTGAATAAAAGAATGGTAAGCAATATTAGTGAAGTTTTAAAAATGCATCCTAAAACATTACTAAGAGTAGCAAAAAGAAGAGAAAGTATATAAAATGATCCTATCAATCAATGTTGGAGTTTCAGTGGACGACTACCAAGGTCTGATATAAAATTGAGTGTTGAAATTAAATCTTTGATCGAAAAATTTTGGCATGATAATACTAGGGTTTCATCTAATGCTAGAGATGTTTTAAAAATTACAGTGGGGTCCAGTCCACTCCATCCCTCACCCAAAACACCTATTAGATACAACACAAACTCAATTTTATGAAAATTTTGTAGCGATTTAGTACACCCTGCAATATTAAAATAAGTCAAAGGTCTTTTGAAAATGTAAACCCTGGTATGTAAAAATTAATAATCTATCCTAGCCATCAAATCAATTAGACTAATCATAGCCATTCATTTCCAACTTAGACCTTCAATCCAAATTCAAATTAGCATTCAATTATTCCCATCTACCTAATCAAGTCAACACAAGCCCTCCATCAACCCAACCACCTACATTTAATTCTCTTCCCTCTCAAATTCAAATTCAAAAATTCTCTCATGATTCTAGTCCTCGATTCCAAAAAAACCTAGTCCTCCATTCCTTTCCCCTCAACTCTATAAAATAATGACATCCCCAAATGTTTCCATATGATAAAATTTGTATGTATATGTTCTCACATTAGAGAACCAAAGAGCAACTTCAACACATACATTTAGAGCCATAAAAGAATGTTATGGAACATATTATGCTTCTCTAATCTTTCATTATTTTATTTACCTTTCATTAGAAGTAGAGTATTGAGTTTGCACTTGCATTCTTGGTCTAGAATTTCTCTTCTACACTAAGTACAAAAATATAATATTGGATAGCTTAGTATATCTTTCTCTTCTAATATATATTCCCTAGTTCTCCTTATCCATATTTGAGTATCTTAGCATATGTGTAACACGACATGTTAATAATATATCTCATATAAATGTAGGGATGTGTTGCTAATGTCATCTTCAAACATATATAACCAATAGGAGATACTATAAGGTATCCAATATAACTATACAACCTATATAGGTATGACATATGGTGACCTTTGGCTTTTTTTGATATGTCAAGGGTAGTTTTGCAAATATTAGTTTCTAGTGCTTTTGTGAGTTTTCACCACTTGTAAGTTTATTAAGCTACACTTTTGGGTTTTCAACCTAATAGGGATAAACCTAGTAGATTTTTTAGCTTTCTAGCCTAATGGAGATAAATCAAACCACATTTTTTGGTTTTTAGTTGCACCTATCAAGTTATTTGTTAGCTATTAAATTTACAAACATTCTAGGATTATAAGTCTACTATAAAATTTGATGTAAAATAGATTACACATTGAGCCCTATAATTTAATTACAACAATGAATAAATATAGCAACATTTAGTAGACATAATGAAAATCAAGCCATGATAGTAATATAGAGATAATATACAATGTTTAATATAGATAAGTTAAAGAATCATTTTACAAATATATATCTATATATTCACATCATTTTTGATTTTTCTTTAGATTTCAAATATATCCACCAATCCTCCTTATCTTACATTAACATAAACTCAAAAAACATAGTGGACATGCACACACATATAAAACTACATTAAAATAGTGTTAGATCTTACAATTTTTCAAGGCTTAAATTTCATCCTCTTAGACGATCACTCTTACTAAATCATTGGCATAAATTAGATGCACACAATGGCACATTAAAGGTTTATTCCTCATGTTGGATTCCCTATTTTATATAACTATAGATCTTTATTATATAATTTAAATATATCTAAGCACAAATTTCTTTTATGTAACACATTGATAATTTCAACTCATTATAAAAGCCAAATACAAATTTAAAGGGGGTAAACTATATTTATAAATAAGAATTTAAGTACCATCCCTATCTCCATGGTGTGTCACTTGTTCACTAAAAATCCCTTACATAAATCATCTACTTAGGTCAATCTTATCTAGATTTTTCTTAAATATTAATATTCATAAAATATGGCACAAAGCATATTGATGCATTTCTATCCTTCCACATAAATCTATATAGTATCAAAATATAGGTAATTTTATGGTTAAATTGAATCTCTCTTAATTGTCAAATAATCCATTATGATTGAGGATGGGTGGATTATTATCTAGGATATATATGTATCTCGAAGTGTTTCCAATTGGAATTGCTATAATTATACTTTTATGGCATTCTAGATATTCAAAATAGTTTTCATAAATCTACCAAATAGACTCATTCTTGATATTGAACCTACATAATTTTAGGTATGTCCAATGAAAGATTACGGTCTAGGGTTCATAAATTTCAAATGCTTTAGTATTATGGGTTTAGATTTTATAGTTTAGGGTCTAGGGTTTAGCAAACTTAGGGTTTTAACAAATTTTTTTGTTCCAATTCAATTTAGGGTTTCAGTTTTAAACAATTAGGGTTTTTAATGATTTTTTTTCATTTCAATTCAAACTAGGGTTTTCAAATTCAGTTTTTTTCGTTTGATTTGAATTTAGGGTTTCAAAAAGCTTGATTTGGATTTGTAAATACAATGTTTTATTTCATTTCGATCTCTAGGGTTTTGAAATGCAAATTTTTTTGTTTTGTTTCAATTAAGGTTTTCAAAATCAATTTTTTTTGGGTTTAATTGATCAATTTAAGATTTAAAAGTTAAAATTTGTTTCTAACACACAATTCAATGTTTTTTTTCTCAATTTTATTAAAAAACGTTTAAATTTCATTGCAAGTTTTCATCTAATTTGTAACTATTGAATTCTAATATATCAATTAAAAAAAGCATTAAAACATGACATAAATTGAAAAACAAACATG